>PVJI01015098.1:0-42141 GCA_004026765.1 Micronycteris hirsuta | reverse complement strand
AATTTTGTGTTGGGCTGCATTCATAACCATCCCGGGATGCATGCAGCTGCTGGCTGCAGGTTGGACACTCCTGTGTATGTTAATAATAATATTGTTCAAATTGTCTGTTTCTTTACTAAATTTTAACTGTTTTTGACTGCTTTTTCTATTACTGGGAGACTCACGATGAATTCTCCCATTATGATTTTGGATTCATCTATTTCCTTTTGTAGATCTATAATCCGGGGTCTTATGTATTTTAAGACTCCATTATTAAGTGTGTACAAATTTAAAATTGTTATGTCTCCTTGGTAAGTTGAACATTTTATCATCATGTAATGACCCTCTTTACTTAAAATCTGGTTTGTTTGATAGCCATATAGCCACACTAGCTCTTTTTTGGGTAGTGCTCATGTAACATACTGTTTTTATTCCTTTTACTCTCAATCTTTCTGTATCTTTATGTTTTAGATATGACTTTTGTGAATAATATGCAGTTGGAATTTTAACAAATCCAGTTTACTACCATTTGCCATTCAACTAAAGCATTTAATTCTCTTACATTTAAAATAATCATTGTTGTATTTGTGTTTGAAAATAGCATTTTGTTTTGTGCTTTGTTTGTCACTTCTTCTGTTTCTTTTTCCTCTTTTCTTGAATTTGATTATATTGTATCATTTTATTCCATCCCCGGCTCAGAAGTTTCCTCTGTCACTTTTTTGTGTGTTTCCCCTCAAAATTAAAATGCACGTTTTTAATTTACCCAAATCCACAGCTACTCAATACTTTCATCATATTCCTTGACAACGCATGAATTGTCTTGTATTTTAATTCTTATTTTTTTTAACTCCATGGACATTACTGTTGTAGACAGTGTTCATTTATATTTAACCACATATTTAGATGCTCTTTGCCTTTCATTCCTCCTTATGTATCAGACCTTCCATCTGGGATCATGTTCTGAAATATCTCCTTTAGCATATCCTTTAGTGAACATCTGCTTCTAAGTAAATGCTCCAAGTTTTTAGTTATCTGAAAATCCTTATTTCATCATCATTCTTGAAAAATATAATTCCCTCAGTTTGGAGTTATAGGTTGAGAATGTTCATTCAGTTCATTAAGCCATCATTTCACTATTTTCTGTTTTTTTATAAGCATGGGAAGAAGTCAACTGTCACCCTAAGAAATCTTTTTTTTTTCTCTAGCTGCTTTTAAGGTTTTTCTCGGTGTCTTTGGTTGTCTCTCATTTCACTATGAGGTATCCAGATGTAAATTTCTTATTGATTATGTGATTGAGTTCCAAGGGCGTATCAGATGGGTTTTAGGGGTTGGGGGGCTGGGAGATAGGGTCAGCCAAGCGGCTGTACAGGGTTTGTAGAGGCTGGGATCCCACATCTTGGAGCCTCAGTTGTTGGCTCTGTAAAAAAGGGTTGGTGATGTTTACTTTGAATTCATGCATTCATTCAGTAGACATTTATTGGCACTCTGGAAGGTGTCTGACCTTAACCTGGGTGGTGGGAACGCAAAGATGAGCCTCTGCTTCTGAGACTCTGCCCGCTGGTTCCGAGGCAGATGTGTAAATAGTCATGAATGATGGCTGCGCTACAGCCAAGGCCATACAAGAGGGGGCGATTTACGTGGGGTCGGGTAACGAAGACTTTGTGGTTGGAGGAGCTTGAATGTATATTAGAGGTTGGGCAAATTTCCACTTCTCAGGAGAGAGGGCATTCCTAGGAGGGAACTGATCTGCATGAGCCCTTCCTTGCTCAGGGGTAAGAAATAGTGTGGCTCATTACCGTTTCTGAAATATTTTGTACTGGGGGCCCTTTGGAGGATTTCTGTCTTAGGCACGAGTCTCTGGTTGCCAGTGACTAGAGTGGATCGCAGGAACTGACACCCCGACTGCAGGGCAGGCAGGGCTGCCCTCACCACCTCTTCTCTGTGCTTCTCTGGGTCTTCCGCCCAGCAGGGTTCCTGTCTGCCTACCTTGCCTGAGTTTCTATCTTACATTTACTATCACCCAAGAGAGACTGATTCTTTCTCCTCCAGTTAAAAACATCCTGGGGGTGGAGGGGTGGTGGGGGGGTTGCCATTGGCCTAGTTTGGATGAGGCAGTCATCCCTAGACCACTCAGGCATAGCCTGGGGTCTTGTAAGAACTTGGTTTCTCCTGCTATGGCCCCTAGTGTTGATGCAGTTCCCAGGGGAGGGGGCCTTAAGGGGGCATCAGTCCTGCAGATGTCCACTACAGGGTGGGAGTCCGCCCTTTGCTCTGCAGTGAAGGGGGGTTTATTTTATTTCATGTACTTTAAAATTATTTTCAATTACAGTTTATATCCAATAATATTTTGTATTAGTTTTAGGTGTACAGCATAGTGGTTAGACAATCCTGTACTTTACAAAGTGGTCCCCTGATATTTCAGTGCCCACCTGGCACCGTACAGAGTTATTACAATGTTATTGACTATATTCCCTGTGCTACATTTTACATCCCCATGACTATTTTGTGATTACCAACTTGTACTTCTTAATCCCTTCACCTTTTTCACCCAGTCCCCCCAAACTCCCTCCCTGATTTACTTTTACTTTTATTTTTAACTGTGATAAAATACACACAACATACAATTTACCACCATAAGCATTTTTAAGTGTGTAGTTCAGCGGCATTAAGTGCGTTCACAGTGTTGTGTGACGATCACCACCGTCCACCTCCAGAACTTTTTGATCTTCCCAAACTGAAACACCATACCCATCAGATGTCAACTGCGCATCCTCCCTCCCTTCCTCCAGCCGCTGGCAGCCACCACTCTACTTTCTGTCTCTATAAATCTTGGTTAGATACCGGGCATGAGTGGAATCATACAGTATTTGTCCTTTTGTGTCTAGTTTATACACTTAGCATCATGTCCTCAGGATTTACCCATGTTGTAGCATGCATTAGAATTTCTTTTTAAAGGCTGAATAATATTCCATTGTCTGTATATACCACATTAAAAAAACTATCTGTTGGTGGACACTTGGGTGGCTTCTACCTTTTGGCTATTGTGAATGCTAAAAACATGGGTACATAAATATCTCTTTGAGGTCCTCTTTCAGCTCTTTTGTGTATACCCCCCAAAGGTGAACTGTCGCGTCACGTGGTAGTTCTAGTTTTAGTGCTTTGAGAAACTCCCACACTGTTTTCAGCAGGAGCTGCATCATCTTACACTCCCACCAGCAGTGCACAGGCTTACCAGTTTCCCTGCATTCTCACCAATCCTTGTTAATTTTTTACTGTTTTGGTATTTTTTTGATACTAATAGGTGTGAGGTGTATCTTGTGGTTTTTTGATTTGCATTTCCTGAGTGATTAGTGATGTTGCACATTTTTTCATGTGTTTATTGGCCATTTGCATATCTTCTTCAGAGGAACGTTGACTTGGGTCGTTTGCTCATTTTAACACGTTGTTGATGTCGTCATCGAGTTGTAGTAAAGGGTTTTAAACAGAGTGTCATAAATCGACCTATGATTTGGAGAAATCTGAGCTTCAAACTTTTGCAGTCACTGTGCTGAGAGGAGAGGAGGGCCAGAGCTGCCGGCTTTGGGGAGGACAGACGCTGCACACAGGTGCCTTCCCAAAGGCCCACCTGGGCCCTCTTCCTGCTCTGGATCTTGGGTGGCCTATGACAAAGGCCACCCAGGTCATTTCCTCGGATTCTGGAGTCTGCTAGTATCCTAGCCTCTTACAGACCCAGGGAAGGCTCAGGGCAGCCCCATTCGGCCCAAGGGAAGTGTAGGGCCTCAGGCCCAACAGAGAATGGTTGCAACTGGGGATGCAGTACACCTGTCTTCTCTTCCGCAGCAGTGGTCTGGCCATAAGGGCTCAGCTCTAGAAACTATAGAAATGACACTGCTGGGACATGTGACGGCAAAGTCTCCCTTTCCCTTTTCTGACTATCAGATGGTTCAAAGGTTGGGCTATGGAGCCAGACTGCCTAGGGTTCAAATCCCACTCTGCCACATAATAGTTGGGAAGGTTACATAACCTTTTTTTTTTAACCTCAGTTTCTCCCTCTGTTCTATGGGAATAATTAGTGTCCCTCCCTTATAAAGGATAGAATGAGGATTAAATGAGTTAATAATGTATGTAAAGCATTGGAACGGTGCTTGGCTCATAATAACTGTTGGCTATTTTACTGTTATTTTCACTGAGATCAAGCCCTGTCTAGATTTCGACTGACCCTCCAGCTGTCCACAGCTCCCGGAGTCCAGGTCAAAACACTTTTATACTTGAGCCCTGTCCTCAGGTCTCACGGGGTTCTCCAAGCGCCACAGCCGGGCCTGTTCCGGAAGGGGGCAGCATTGCACCACGGCTGACCCTGGGCAGCGCAGTTGGTCGGGTCTGGTTGGCTGCCTGTCTTTCGCCGTCCCTCCAGGTAGGCGGGCTTGGCGGCTTGGCACCGGAGCGAGGAGACTGCGGCCGTCTCTAGCTGGCCCGGGACACGTCCAGACCTGGGAGCCGCACCGCCGTCTCCCTACCCCCTCGGCACACGAGGCTCTTTCTCGGCACCTTGAGCAGCCTGGAAACGCTCAGCCGTGCACTCACCCAGTGCACAACGTCCGCCTCGTGAAATGTGGGTAACCATGCGGTGTCGCTGGGCTCGCGCCTGGCCAGGTGCAGAGCGAGGAGCAGGAGCTATTATAACAACCTCCACCAGAACCTTCCTTAGCGAGGGAGTTGGGCGGGGCGGGAATTATCTGCGCTTGTGTGACCGACTGGAGGGGCAGCGTGGCTTTGAGGGTACGCATGTGGTTTCGGCTCAAGGCTGGTCGTGTGGACCTAAAGAGAGGGCTGATCTGAGCACGAGGGAGGAGGAGCTTGAACACTGGCCAAGGGGATCCCACCTTCATCACTTGGGGTCACACACCTCCCTCCAGCAGATGGTGGCAGATGCAGGTCAGCCCCCCTCAGGACTCCCATGGCAGGAAAAGACCTGCCAAAAAGCCACAAACTGGCAAAAGAACCTTGAGTGATCCCAGTGTTCAGGAAATGTACATTAAAACAACTTTAAGGTACAACTTTTCAAAAAAAACCCCAAGCCACTGGAAATTAATAATGCCTAGTGTTGGTGGAGGTGCAGAGAAACAAACACTTTCATGAATTGCTCATAAAAATGGAAACTGGCTTTAAAAAACAGCTTTTGAGAGCAATTTTGGAAATACGCATTAAGAGATTTAAATTATGCATAACTGTTCTAGGCATTTATCCTAGGGAAATAATTGTATAAGAGCTGAAAATGCCTATATAAGTATTTTTACAGTAGCATTGTTTATAATGGTGAAAATTGGAAAAAAAATGTCCCCTAGCAAATGACTGGTTAAATAAAGTTTGATAGATTCATGGCATGGAGCTGTAATTGGCCATTAAAAATAATGTTTTCAGGAAACAATTCCATGGCAGGGGGAAGAACTCACATTAGAATGTTCATTTACTCATTAATTAATTCATTGATTTAACTAACATTTATTGAACATCTAGACATGCCAGGCATTGTTCTGGATAAGGGAATAAAATTATAAACAAGATGGATAGTATCCTTCTTATGAGACTTATTTTCTATAGAGGGAAACAGACAATAAACAAGTGAAAAATAAATTAATTTTAGGTGGTGGTACTTTTGTCTGCTTCAATTTAAAAATTATACCTGAGTAGAAAAAAGGACAGGAAGATAAATATCATAATATGCAAGTGGTTATTTCTGGTTGGTGGTATCAGTTAGGATTTGTGTTACTAATAACTGGAAACTTTCAAACAGTAAGAGCTTAACTGTCTCCTGTATACAGGGTCGAGAAAGCCCATCCCTGGCCTCTGGTGCTTCTGCCACCCTGGGACGAAGCTGTCAGTCCCCATGGTTGGCTTCTCAAGGCCACAAGACGGCAGCCTCTCTTCTGAACCTCCCCTCCACACTCCAGGTGGGCAACAGGGGAAGTCTTTTTCCTCCTGAGGTGTTGCCTCTTTACTGTAGAGGAGCAGAGCTCCGGCCATCTCCTCATTGGTCAGAAAGGGCCAGCCCACTCCCAGCTGAAGGGGGGTCAGGAAGAACTTGGAAGTGGTATTATGAGTGATTGTAATTTCTTTCTTCATGTTTTCTGGCATTTTCTAAGTCAAACTGGATATTAAAACTAGTTTTGCATAGAGGGAAAAAAAGGGCTTTTATGTTTTAAGACATAGGGTGGGTATGGATTGCTCCAGGGGAAGCCAGAACAGAGTGAAGGCAACTGTAGCTGGGCCCAGACACAGCTGAGAGGCACGTAGGCCTCTGCCACTGATTCCTGTCCCCTTTGGTCTTGTGGGCTCTACCCCTACCCCTGCCGCAGGCTAGCACAGCTCTGAGAGGATGAGGAGAGGTGCAGGTCCATGGCTGCCCCAGTGAGGGCTGCTCCCTTCTGTCTGTCCTAGCTCTCTCCATTTGCTGGTCTGCAGGAGGGGTAGATGTTTGCAGCCTGGGCTAATGCAGGGCTGGGCCCACTGGCCCTTGGGTCTTTCTTTGGAAACAAGCTGGAGTTTGTTCCCATGCACAGGCCCTGGTGGCCCATGCCAGGCCCACCTGGGTTTGCATCCTGGCTTCTGTACTGTGTTTATTTCCTGTGGCTGTTGTATCAAATGACCACAAATTGGGTGACTTAAAACAACAGAAATGTATTCTGTCACAGTTCTGGAGGCCAGAAATCTGAAATGTGGCAGAGGCTGTAGTGGGGAATCCATCCCTTGCCTCTTCTGGCTTCTAGTGGCTGCTGGCATTATGTGGCTCGTGGCTGCACTGCTTGACCCCTGCCGACACGGCCACATTGCCTTCTGTCTGCTTCTCTTATGTGGACACTTGTGGTGGCATTTAGGGCCCATGCAGACAATCTAGGACCATCTCTTCATCTCAATCACATCTGCAAAGGCACTTTTTCCAAACAAGGTCACATTTACAAGTTCTGGGGACGAGGGCCTGGATGTCCTTCGGTATATACACTTCAGCCTGTCACGCCCATTGCCTGCCCAAGGACCTTGCCGCTCTGAGCCTCTGTGACTTCATCTGTAGATTGGGGATGAGAACCCTGTTTTCACAGGGTCTTGTATGGATCACCAACAATATGAGCAGGTGACAATGGGACTGGGCCTCTGTGCAGTTGAGCCCTGCCCTTCCACTCTGATGTCTAAGGGCTATTCTCATCTAGGGCGACTTCTTCCTCCCTCCCTTTTAACATTGGCCTGTCCTGATTCTGGAGACAGTGAAAGAGGACCGGGGAGGCCTGCATCCTCACGGCCTCTCTTCTGCAAACACTTGTCCTCATCTCCACCCATTTCCCTTCTTGCATTGCCAGCTCCCTGCAGCAAGGCCGGTGCGGTGCCACGGTGCTGTGCACAGGCCTGGCACTTGGCAGCGGTTAGCTGCCTGCAGGTTCCCTTCCTCCCCTGGGGACCTCCCTCTGGGGCTTCCTCTCCCTCCTAATCCCACTTGTGTTCTTCCACACCAAATCCCTGGGTCTCTCTGTCTTCCAGATAAATGTCCCAGAAGTCAGGGACCTTGCCCAAGCCTGCCCAGCATGTCAGTGGTGGGTCCAGGGCCTGAGCCATCTCCCTGCCTCCTCTGGAGGAGCAGCCCCTGCTCCAGGATGAGCCCCCAGGAGCATCCCCGGGAGGTAACACCTTTACTCTTTGTGTTTACTGGGTGCTAAATGCACCATGACACTCATACAGAGAAAATCAATCAAAATTTCATTTCATTGTCGGATAAAGAGGTTTACAGGCCAGAAATCCTGCTCTTGGGAATGGGTGTGTCCACAAGCAGATCTGTTAGGGGCCGCAGAGCAGAAGGGCTGGGACTGGGGAAGGGGCTTTTTGCCAGATGAGCCACAGCTCCAGGCAAATGTTGCTCCCCCTATCTCTGCTCCCCTGGGATGGTGAGGGGCTCAGTTCTGAGAGGCTACAGGCCCAGGCCGGTGGGAGCTGCTGTGCTTTACCTGACTTAGGATGAGAAGAGGTGGGATGGGTGAGTCTCTCACATTCATTTAACCAAGTGTCTGGGGCCTCCCCTGTGCAGCTCCAAGCCTGATGTACAGGCTGACACTTGAGTACCCATCACAGGTGTGAAGCAGGCTGGAGTGAGCCCTAAGGTCCCACCTTACCCTGGACACCTGCAGCTCCATCCCTGGGGAGGGCAGAGGGCATATGACTGGCACTGAGCCAGGATGGGTTGCCTGTGAGCATCCTGGTGGCCAGGGGGTCAAGGGCCTTGCCCCTCTGTCTTGACTCTCTATTGTGTATCAGCGGCCCTATGGCTTCCCTAGGATGCCCACTGGGGACACGATGGTTGACATGATTCTGGCTGCTGTGTGGGGCCATCCCAGCCCCTGCTCTGTAGAGACATGTCTGTCAAGGGGTGAGCCTGGCCTCAGCATCTCCCACTAGTGCCATTCTGGCAACATCCACCCCAGCCCCGCCACTGACTTCTCTTCACATCTTGCTGTTCTAATCTCTGCGCTCCTTCATGGGCTTCTACATCCATGCCTTTCTCCTGCTGTTCTCTCGGCTTGGAATGCGCACCTGTTTCTTAACTCAGTTCAACCTGCATGGAGTCAGTCCACTGCAGGGACACACTGTAGCAGATGGGAAGATGGGAGGGGGCAGGAGGAGACTTGGGCAGTGGTGGAGGGGCAGGAGGTCTCTGTGATGCTGCATGTCCTGAGTCTGCAAGGTTGTGACTCATGTGGGAAGGGGGCATCACTTTAGCTCTGGGGATAGATGGGCCAGGATTTGGTTCCCTGCCACTTGGCCCTACCTAGGGAATCAGGAACTCCCGAATGCAAAAAAGGAAGAGCTACAGAGCCCAGGGGAAAGAGGGGAGAAGCTCCCTAGGCCTTGTAGCTAGGAAACAGGGACCCCAGCAAGCAGCCTAGGAGGGGCTTAGGGCAGCCTTTGGGCTTAGCAAGAGACACTCTGGGGCTGTGGTTTTCAAACCTTGGACTCTCAGTAGCCAAACATCTTCCTCACACACAGTGGCCTCAGGGCATCCATGTGCAAGACGGACACAGGCGGCATAGGCCTAGAGACCCGGAAGCCCCAGTCTCCTCTAAAAATCCTCCCCGATCCAGGCCAGGGGACGAGCAGCTGGAGGATCACTGCTTTAGGAGGAGGTTGGGACACAGGCTGCCTCAGGTGGCTTGCGACCAAGATGGCAGCTCCTGGGGGCCTTCCTGGGAGCAAACCTTCCTTCTCTTTTGCTTTCCTCTGGTATTTGTTAACACCTCTGTGTGAACTCCAGCCTGCCTCTTCTGGCCGAGGGAGTGATAGGCCTTGCGGGACTCTGCTGGGTCAGGGGAGCCAGACGGGCCTGAGCTGGTGTTTGGTCCTGCCACCTGCCCTGGAGAACATGGGTCCAGGGACCACTCTCTGCAGTTCCAGCTTGTTTTTGTGAAGGCAGCATCTTGTCACACAGGTACCTTTTTTGGACTACCTTGGTTCTAAGGAGACTGAACACCCTATCCTGGGCCCGTTTCTGGACTGTATACTGCAGATAAAGAGGTTTTATTTTGCCCTGCAAAAATGAGGTGCTCCTTTCTAGGGAGGAAATGCTGTGTGTGATTTCCTTCTTCCTCACTGGCCTGTGGGGTGTGGCTCCAGCA
The DNA here is from genome assembly GCA_004026765.1 of Micronycteris hirsuta. NCBI lineage: Eukaryota > Metazoa > Chordata > Mammalia > Chiroptera > Phyllostomidae > Micronycteris > Micronycteris hirsuta. The sequence continues at coordinate 32,509 of PVJI01015098.1, read as the reverse complement.
AGCAGAAGCCCTGCCCACCTGGGCTGCGGGCAGTGCTGTGGGAAGTGTACCTGACAATGTACAACATCTGGTGTGGCCAGGGGGGCGCTCCAGGAGGTGTGTTCAGGGAGGGCGTGTTCAGGCTATCTCCCCCCACACCTAACCTTGGGAAAACTGAAGACCAAGTGAACGGAAGGTTGGAATAGTAGAATGAGTAGAATGATTGGCAGCCTGGAAAACTGAAAATAAAAACCCATGAAACTAACTAAGAGTAAAAATAAAATAAAGAATATGGTAATATAAAAGAAGTTCAAATAAAGCAAATACAAGCTGAGAAACAGTAAAAAGGAGATAAGAGAGTTTGACAAGAAGGTGGAAGGAAGACAAAGTAGAGCTGGGCAGTTAACACACAAGGAAAGGCAGCTACTGCGGGAGGGGTGGAATAAGCAATAAATAGGGTGTGTTTTTTTCTTTTCAAAGAAAACTGGTGGGTTAAGAGGGATTTCCTGAGCTCAGATACTGGCAGAGAGTGGGTTCCCTGGAGTCCTGGGGTCAGGCCCAGCCTGGAACTCGGTCTGCAGGGCTCCATCCCTGGTTCCTTCTAAGATGCTGGCTGGTCCTTCTCTGGGCAGTTGACCCCCAGGACTTGGGTTGGCCTCCTCCTGTGTACTAGGGAGAGCTGGCCTTCTGTACCAAAACCTGCGGAGAATCCCTTAGGCTGGTCCTTGGTCTCTCATGCTGGCAGTATCCTCATGCAGAACCTGAGCTGAATTGCTTTAGAAATCCGTAAATCCTGGGCCAGCTCTATGCTGGAGAGAGAGAGGGGGCAAGGCAGTCTTTCAGGGCACAGTACTGTGTCTAGTACAGGGTTCTCTAGGAGAAGCATGACTGGGGAGGGGATGCCTCTGCAGGGATCGGGTTTTGGTGGTTCTACATGGAACAGGTAGCTCCTCAGGGACTGTACCAAGGACTGGGAGGGTCAGGACTCCAGCTGGCTCTTCCTTAGCCCTGTTTTCGGTGGGGTGAGAAAGAGGGTGACAGAGAAAGAAGAAGTCTGAGATTGTGGAATGACAGAGGTTAAGTTACAATGATTTTGGCTTCTGAGTGGATCACCATGGCCTCTGTCTTTGCCTTGACATTTCATCTACAGCTTTGGTGGCAAACTCCTGGCTTCCAGTAATGTTCCAGCTGAGATTCCCAATGGCCCCAGTTTATTTTTTGGCAGCTTCCTCCAGTTTTCTTGTGTGTAAAATGGGAACACCATCTCATGGCTAAGATGTAGGGTACTAGGCACAGTGCCTGCCTGTGGTTAGAATCAGTATAACTGAAGGTCTCTTTAGAAAAACAATCATCTGTGTTGGCTGAACTCAGTGCTAAGGAAGGATTTATTGACTCAGTTTTAATTTCTGTGAAGACACCTTTGTGTAGTGAGGAACAAAACCAACAGGATGGAGTTCTGGATCTGCCAGTAACTCACTCAGTGCCTTGGGCAAGTCCCTCCTTTCTCTGAGCCTCAGTTTCCTCTCTGTGAAATGAGTATGCATCATGTGACCCAGAGAATGCTAATCTATCTTCTCCAGCCAGGTCGTTACAACAGAGGTGAACTTGCTCATTGGGTGGAGTGGCTTCCCCAGAAGCTACGTTTGGGGTAGGCAGCTTTTGCAGTCCCAGAGGTTATCAGGGCTTAAAGGGACTGGACTGACCAGAATCAATAAGCACTGTATTTTTCAGACTATAAGACACCCCCCCAGCCACCAATTTGGGAGGAAAATAGGGGTGCATCTTATAGTCCGAATATAGCTTACCTGGCTCTCATTGGTGAAATATTATGTTATTTATGTAATTAAGTATTTTAGCACATTTTTTGCTTTAAAAAATATATTTTTTATTTTCCTCCTCTAAAACCTAGGTGTGTCTTATGATCCGGTGCATCTTATAGTCCAAAAAATATGGTAATTAGGGTCTTGATGAGCCTGATAAAGCCCAGATAGTGTCTCTGAACCTAGCAAGCCCAGCTTTAGGTGGCAGAGAGGATTCAAATGGTCTTGCTTGAGATGGGTGTGCAGAGGGCCCCAGTGATCTCTGGGCCTGCCTCCCAGCTGTAGGAAAAATGGGACCTGTGCAGTGACCTTTGTGGCCAGGAAAGGGGTACCCAGGGCATTCCAGTCTGGCAGAGAAACTGGCCTGGCTTGGCAGCATAAGAGGATGAACATCTGGGGATGGTGAAGGACCCTACACTGTGGGAGATGGAGGGAAAAGGGGTACCCAGGAGAGGAGGTGAGTTTGTTTGCTCCAGGCCAACAACTTCCAGGGGGTTCCAACCTGAGTCACTACCCTTGGGTGCCAAACCAGAGGGACCTCATCATCCACTTCATCCTCCAAACTAGAAGTGGATAGAAGTCTTCCCCAAACTGTATGTGTGTTGGTGGGCTTCCTTCTTAATGTTTGGAAGTGAGTCTTATGGCTTGTCTCACTGCAATCATGCTACCTCCACATAGCATAAAATACATCAAGAAAAACTTGAGGCTGGGTTACAAGTATCACGTGCCTCCTCTACGAACACAGCAGGGGCTCAAACAAGTGAGCCTGGGGGTCCTTCACCCTGTGGCTCTTGACCTCAGGTTTGAACACCTGACCTCAGCCACCACAGGAACCAAATTGTTATATAACAAAATCCTTTATTTCTTTTCTCCCTACAACCAGTGGTTGGGGGCATTTCAAGGGGATGAGAATAGAGGCTGGGGGGTGGGTTGGAGAGGTTGGGTGGGGCATGTTTTACAGTTCAGGGCTCCTAAGTCAGGTTTCTTGAGGAAGTGCGTTTGAGTGGGCATCACCGCCCTCAGCCCGGGGCCCGCCTCCCACAGGCATAGACATTCCTCTCTTCTCACCCTCTGGCCGCCTCATCCTGGAAGCGCTACCTCTTTATGTGGTTCCTCAGAGATTTCTCCAGCCCGGCTTCCCCTCTCCCCCGGGCTGCTCCTGCCCAGCTGAGTCAGCCCCGTCAGCCACTGCAAAGATGGCCTCACTGCTCTCCAAGCCTGGCCCGTCTGCACCGGCTCCTTCCCCACCTTTCCGAAGTGAAATTTGCCAGTAAGTCCTCTATGGCCCAGCCCAGTCGCTTTAAGCCCCGATAACCTCCAAGGCTCACAGCTCGGGACACACGGACATACGGACACACACACACACACACACACACACACACACACACACACGCTCTTCTTTTTCTTCCTGCCTTGGCTGGCTAATAATCAAGACCCAATGTCTGTAGGCCTCCCTTCCTTCTCCCTTAGTAACGCCCACTCAACCTTTCGAACAGTCGCCTCCTCCAGGAAGCCATCCCTGACTCTGTATTCCAGGCTGTCTCAGAGCACAGGATGCACCTATGCATACATAGCTCATTCAGGGAATTGGCCACATCTTTCAATGATCTGTTTTTGTGTCCGCCTCTCCCACTGCGCGGGGAGTTACGGGCAAGCGGTGTTGCCGAGCCCCTTGGAACCCTGCGTGCTCACTGCATGGCTTGGACCCCAGCAGGGGCCTTGGGACCAGACCGACGGGGCCACTGGGCGCTCCCGGAGCTGCGGGAGAGGCCCGTCGCGTGAGGCGCTGCCAGGCGCTCTCCAACCGAGCTTCCGCGGAATCCGGGTCCCAGAAGGCTCAGCTGCCTCCTAGAAATCGTGGGTGTGCCACGTGGAGCCCGGTCCGCCTGGGACTTGGGCAGGACGTGGAGCTGCGAGTGTGACTTCCGACCTCTTCCCAGGCTTAAGCCCGAACAGTTTAACGCTAAAACCAGTGGGGCCCGACTGGAGGTATTCACCCGAGGGCAGAGGGAGCCCCACTCGGCGCTGGCCGCGTGGGGCCGGCTCTCCGCCGCGGCTCGCGCGTGAAGGCTCGGTGCAGCCTCGGAGACCGAGAACGCCGGCCGCTTGGAAGGCTCCTCACGTCCAGGCGCCGCGGTCACGGCTGCGCCGGTTTCCGGCCATGAATTGGGCTTCAGAGCCCGAGCCTCCTGCAGGACTCCCGGCAGAGCGCGGGGCCCGCGGGGCGGGGAGTGGGTGCACGCCCAAGCCCGGGCGGCTAGCGAGGATTCGAGCCCGCGGCCGCCCGTCTGCGAGGAGACGCTCGGCTGCGGCGGGTCCCCTTTGGTTCTCCTCGCGTCCCGGAGCCCGTCTCAGCGCCCCGCCCCGTCCCTCTGTGGGCCCCGCGAGGGGCTCTGTGCCTCGGGCGTGGCGGATGGCCGGAGACACTCGGCTGCTGAGGTCGGCGGGCGCCGGGCGCTCCGGTACCCACCGAGGGCAGTCGGCCGCCGGCCCTTCTCTGTCCTCTCGCCCCTGGCGAAAGCGGGAGGGGGCGCGAGGCCCAGAGCTGCCCCGTCTCTGCGCGTCTAAGACCCCGCTGACCTCCGCCACTGCGCCGGCCTCTGAGCGCCCCCAGGCCGCGAGCACCGAGCACCCCGCGCCCCCTCCGCGCCGCGAGCCGGGGAGCGGCGCTCGCGGAGGCCGAGGCTGAGGCTCCGCAGTCACGTGGCCGAGAGGAGGGCGGAGGGGCGGGCGGGGAGGGAGGGCGCGCGGAGCCGAGGGGGAGGGGGAGGGGAGGGGGCGTCCTCCGCAGTTCGCTCCTGGCCGGGGCTCAGACACACAGCGAACCCGGAGCGCCGCGCCGGCCCGGCCACCGCCACCGCCGCCTCCACCGCGTCCGAAGCCGCCAGAGCCGTGGGAAACGCCGCCGCCGCCGCTGTCGCCTGCCGCCCCCGCCGCGCCGGCCTGGGCTCGGGCTGCCACCGCCGCTGCAGCCGCCACCGGAGCCGGAGCGGGAGCCCGACCGCGCTGGGCTGGGCTGGGCTGGGGGGCGGGGGGGGCGCCGGGAGCAGGGGCGCGCGCGCGGGGAAGACGCGCGGGGAAGACGCACGGGCGGGTTCGGCTCTCCCGGGGACCGGCCCGGGACTGCACCCGGACGGGCGCCTCCCCGCTCCGCGCTGCCCTCGGCCTCACCCCGGGCCCGGGCGGATGAGCCGCGCGCCTGGGGGACATGGAAGCGCTGACGCTGTGGCTTCTCCCCTGGATATGCCAGTGCGTGTCGGTGCGGGCCGACTCCATCATCCACATTGGTGAGAGCAGCAGGCGGCTGGGCATAGGTTGGGCGGGGGCCTCAGCAACGCAGGAGGTGCGCGGCATCCAAACTTGGCGGTTCCCGGGTCCGAGGGGCTCCGAGGGGCTCCGAGGGCTGTGCTCCATCGAAGGGCCGCCCAGCCCCGCGGAGGAGCTGTGCACGGGCCGCGCCGCTCTCCCGCGGGCCTCTCGCTGCTCCCCTTGGCTCAGATCCCTGCGCGGGGCCCCTCAGCCTCTGCCGACACTTAGGGCCGTGACTGCGGGTAACCCGGTGCTGGACACGCGTCCAGGCCCGCTCCCCGGGAGGAGCCGTCGGCGGGCTCCGGCCAACCCTTCGGCGCAGCTCAGATCAGTGGGGAACAGGGGACTGACGCGGCCAGGGATCTCGCCAAGTTGGCAGGGCAGAATCAAGAGAGGCCCAACCGGAACCGTGTGTTGTGGGTGGGTGGGTGCTGTCAGCTTGTGTCGCTGTGTGTGCGCCTGGCACCGTGTTGGTATCTCTGCGAGAGGGCGTTGGGGTGTGTGGGGCTATCTGAGCCTGTGTCGGTGAGCGCGCGACTGTCAGCCAGCCTGTTAGAGTGGACCCCGTGTGTGTCAGTGTATCTCTCCGTGCATGCGTGGGTGTGTGTGTGTATCTGGTTGTGGCGACTGCAGCCCAGTCCTGGACAGTCCGAGAGTTTCCTGAGGTTCAAGTCTTGGGGGCCAGCAGACGCTCCGGGTTGTGGGAGCCGAGGGAAGAAGAGTGTGGGCGGCGGCGGTGGTGGCGATGGTGAGGGGAGTGCGTGCGCGCTGAGCGGGAAGAGATGGATGGAGGGGGAGAACCAGCAGAGAAGATGAGAGTGGAGAGGAGGAGGGGGCGGGCGGAGCGGGGATGTGTGGGATTTGGTAGCAGCAGGAGAATAATCCTAGGAAGTTGGGCTGGGTTGGGGGGCCGAGGGCGGTTGATTTGGGTGAGCCCCTCTGCAGTCGCCTTTCCGGAAGTTGGGGAAGACCAGCGAGCACGGAGAAACTGGGGATTTGGAGGTGTGAGAGGAGGCCCGAATGGTGGGACGGACAGGTGGGGCGAGGGAGGAGGGCTGGGGGTGGAGAGGGGTGGTGAGGGGCCTCGGCTTGGGTTTGGTGGGCTACATCGCCCCCCTCCCGTCGCCTGGGGCCGGGATCAAACAGCTTGGCGTGGGGAGTTGGATGGGTATGGGTGTGTGGGCACTTGGGTCGTGGTCAGTATTGCCGCTCAGGGTGCATCCTGGAACTGGGGGCTTCCCTCCGCCACCAGCTTTGGGAGGATCACTGGACCCATCTCTGGGGCGGTGGGCACTTTGGAGTTGCCCAGGCTGCAGGGCCAGGCCTGGCCAGTCAGAAGCTCAGAGTGGGCCAAGGCGGTGCTAAGCGTGAAAAAGGCCAGTCGGAGGCCGCCCTGGAAGAGCTTTTTGGCAATTCTAGAAGGCCCTTCCTTTCAAGATCAGCTCTTTTTGGGCTTCTCAGCCCTGCTGGGTCAGAAGGCAAGGAGTCTAGGGGACATTCCGCTCCACACAATATTCAAGCAGGAAGAAGAAGCAGGGAGAGATGGGGAGCAGAAGTTGGAGTCTGTGGGCCGGTCTGGGCAGTGTTGCCCAAGAGCCAGGTTGGCACAGAAATGCTGGCTATTCAAGGCCCCCAAGTAAAGAAGCCCCTGAACAAGAAAGCCAATGCAGTCCTGCCTGCTTAGCTCCACACACAGGGCAATGTGCAGGGCGGAAGGAAGTCATCATTCCCTTTTGGGTTTGGGGCAGGGGATCTCCCCGGCTCCTGTGATGTCAGGGCATGTGTGTGCTACCTGAGGTCACTCCAGCTCAGCTCAGTCAGTTGTGTGGGGCATGGCTGGATCACGAGGGTGCTTGGTTTGAGACACTCGTGAACTGGTGGCAGCATGTGTGATGTGCATGTGTAACTCGTGTCAACTGTGTGCACATGTGTGCTGTGTGTGTGGGGGGCATCCTGTGTTGACTGATTTACAAAAGCTTTTAACTATTCTGAGATGCCAGTCCAGAACTCCCACCAGCTGGTAACCAGAAGTCCTGCCATCCCCATGACCAAGGCAGGAGTGGGGGTGGGTTGGGGAGGGAGAGCTTTCCAGGCCGGGTCTTGACCCCTCCTCTCCTCCAGGTGCCATCTTCGAGGAGAACGCGGCCAAGGACGATAGGGTATTCCAGCTGGCCGTATCCGACCTGAGCCTCAACGATGATATCCTGCAGAGCGAGAAGATCACCTACTCCATCAAGGTCATCGAGGCCAACAACCCGTTTCAGGCCGTGCAAGAAGGTGAGTGGCCACGGTGCCCAGGGTTAAATGGGCCGCGGCCTTCCAGGCTGCGGAGCAGAGGAGACCTGCGGGCTTGCGACGGGCTTGGCCACGCGGAGCCTCCTGTGTGCCTGGGCAGCCGCGGTGCCAGCCACAGCGCGCGCTCTCCGCCCCTCCCCAAAGCGGCGACGCCGGTAGTGCTCTGCGCAGTGAGGTCGGGGAGGGGAGCTTGCGAGCGCGGGACGTGTCTTGGGTTCATGAGCCTCTTTTCCAGCTGGGTTGCGCGTGTGTGCGCCCTGTGCTGGCCGCGCAGGGGTGAGTAGCTCAGGGCCGCGTTTGTTTCTTGAGTGTTTGTGGGTGGGCGTGTCTGCGTCCGTGCACCTCCCCTGACCTCGATGGGCCGCTATCTGTTGTCTTTCTCACTGCCAACCGAGGAGCGCTTGGAGGGAGAGCCTGCAGTCTCCCCTCTCCGGAACACAGCCCAGTACGCGCCGCATTTCGCGTCCTGCGCCCGCTCAGTGCTTTGGCTTCTCGTTTCTCCGTGCACCTCTGCCGGGTTTGGAGGAGACGATTTCTCTGCTTCCGCTGTCACCGCCGCGGGCGGAGGCGCCGCCGCCTGGGCCGGAGGTGGGCGCTGTTTGATCAGCAAAGGAGTGGAGTTGTTTCCAGGCCTGGCTGCAGGTAAATCCTAGCTTGCGCCTGGGCCGCCCTGGGCCACAGCCTCTGCCTCAGATCAGGCCTGGGGACAACAAGTGCGCAGGGCACTGGACAGGGTGGGGAGAGCAGTGTTAGCTATTCCCTCCTCTCATTCCCTTCTTTCCCTTCCTCCTGGCTCTAGGCTGGCTCTGGAGCCTGGGTTCCTCCCCCACACCACTCACTTCCTCGTCAGGGCCTGAGGCTCTCTTTGCCCCTGACATCTGCCCAGCCCAGGTCCTTTCCTCCTCTTATCTGTGGACTAGACTTTGAGGCCAGGAGTGCTGAGGATAGAGGGCACAACTGGCGGCACAGAATGTGGGGATTTCTCCCGGGAGAAGCTGTCAGGACTGTGGGTGTGGGTTGGTGGGGGCTCCAGGCTGGCCCTCCCTCCCCCAGCCTGCTGAGCCCAGAGTTCTCCTGCTGCCAAGGGTTATAGGCTGGCTGTGGGCTTCTTGGGTACTGCAGAGACAGGGCGACTCAGTGAAGGCTCTGGTCTGGGTCCAGAAGGTTGGAGCTCATGCTCTGGTCTGGGTCCAGAAGGTTGGAGCTCATGCTAGGGAGAACTTTGTGTTGGAAATAGGTCTTTTGGGAGTCTCCTATTCTTAGGTGTAGTAGAGGGAGAAGGCCCAGCTCTGGAGCCTGAAGGTTCAAGTACAAGTATGTCTTAAGGCAGTCATATAAACCCCGAGTTCCAAGTGTGCTTTGGGAGTTGCAGTGAGTGGGGTGAGGGTGCTGTTGCCCATCAGGAGAACTGCCACTTCCCGGCCTTGGCAGATATCCATGGTCGGACGTCCACTGGAGTCCTGGGGGAGGAATCCCTGTCCTTGGTGTGCTGTCCCACCCGCAGTCCCTGCCCCCACGTTACCCACCCCTGGATTTCTTTCATGAGCCCTCATGAAAGTGGGCTCCAGCCAGATGATGATGGGCCGCATTAGACAGGAATGACTAACTTGAGGGGGGATCTGGGTGACAGAAGCTTGTCCAGTTACATGCCACAATTTTCAGAGAGTATCCTGCTCCCTTGGTACTGTTCCCACACACTTGTCTCTGTGGACATTCATTCTTTCTGCTGGGGAGCTGAGGACAGACTAAGGAAGCACACATTTCCTGCAGCCAGGAGCTCACGGTGTGACAGGACCCTGCCTGTCTTCCACAGCCCTAGCCAATTTTGCCATCTGGGAATGAAAATCCTAATGTTGCAGATGTGCTGAGTTTTTTAAAAGAGGAGTCCCAAATCTGGACTTTAATGTAAAATTTGATTTTTAACTACTGTTAACTAATCAAATAATTTACCAACATGTTACAAGCCCAACAAAAATAGCTATGGGCTGTTCAACCTTCAAACTCCAGTGCAACTTTTTCCTGGAGACACAGGGCTCCACCCGGGGACTTTTTCGGATGGAAACCTTGCTTTTCTAGGTCTTAGTTTCTCTACTTGTGTAACTGAAAAATATCTCAGGCTCCAAAGAACGCAGGCTGACGCAGTCTCACATGGTGTGAGAGTGAGTGTGTGTGAACATCTGCCCCGGGCAGTTGGATTCTGATGGCTGACGGTTGTTCAGGTAGAAGGGTGCTGACCCAGGATTGCCGAGCTGCCTGCAGCCCAGAGAGTGTGTGCTGGTTAAAGATGGTATGTGCTTTCAACTTACGAGCTGTGTGGGCAGAAGTCCAGAGCGTTATCCCATGCCCTTATGTAGAACCTTGGACGTCTATGAGGGACGGGAGGAACCAGCCCCTCCAGGGCCTTAGGGAGTGCAGAGCAGTGCTCAGAGGCTCCTTTGCCCTAGCATCGGGCTTGGCTGGGCAGGCACTCAACTTGCTTGGAGTCCTTCCTTCTCTGCTCTGTGGGGTGCTGTCCATCTGTGGCTTGGCCCTGCTTGATGGATGTCTTATCTTCCTTGGGCCTGGATGTTCATTGCGATAGGACATGAGTCGTAGGCACAGTTTGGGCAGGAAAGGAAAGGACTTTTGGGGGCGGGGGAGAGGCCAAAGGTGAACGGGGCAAAGGTGAATGACTGGGGCTTAATCTCCATCATGGATTGGAGAAGCTCCCAGTGATCCCCTGTGGATTGGGAATTGAGCTGATTCTGTCCCTGTTTTGGTCCAAGAGACAGCATTGTAACCGGGGTCCAGCTGCTTGCCACCATGTGCAAGAATAACATGAAGATTTGTGGGGAAGGAAGGAGGTTTTTGTTAACAGGGTACACAATTTGAGAGGGCCTAGAGCATTCCTGCTCTGAGCCAACCTCATCCACAAAGCACAGAAAACCAGCCACCCCAGGACCAGAGTCACAGTCTAGCCACCTCACCCCATCTTATCTGTCATTTTGGAGCTCATGGCAGCTACATGAATGGGTCTGCATCCTCAGGCTCTCTGTCTTTCTGGTGCACATGTAGGTTCTAGTGTCACCATCACCTTGCCGCAACTGTCTCTGCGGAGGTCTGGAGCGTGCTCCCAGATCACTCCAGATGGCTGTTCAGGGGAAGCTACATCCAAAGGGCCCTGGTGTCCAAGGTTGCCTGTGCTCCTGGGGCCGAGGAGCGTTCCCAGCTCATGCCTCTGTGTGCTGCTCTCAGGGTGAGCCCAAGGGCTGGCGCTGTTGCAGCATATGCCAACATGGGACTCTGACTCTGTGAGCTGGCTTCTGACTGTGCAAGGCCTAAGCCCTGAGTGCACTCCAACTGAGGATGGGAGGCAACAAGAGAATAGGCTTCTGCCTGTGCTCTGTTTTCACGTACCCTCGCCAAATCCTGCACGCTGTGGGCGTGTCCAGCTTTTCAATCAATGTGTACCAGTGTACGCCATGTTTGTCTTTGCCCCTCTTCTGCCCACCATGTTCCACAAGGGGGCAGAGTTCAGAGCCACGCACTAGCATTTAGTGTCTCGGTCTGGGGTGGCGCTCTGGCGTCTGCTGTGGCTTGCTGACAGCTACCACACACAGGTGTTTTGACTTTTTCTGCCTGCGCAGCCTCAGTGTAAGCTCCCCTGGGTGGGTCATGAGCTCGGCTGCCAGGCCTTGCACGCTGGGTTGTTTACAGTTCCTCGAGCAGCCTCCTCCTGCTGCTGCCGTTTTAATCTGTGGCCTTGGCATTTCTCCCTGCCCTCTTCCCTTCTGTGGGGGAGTGCAGCCTCTGTGCCGGATCAGGGTTCCCCTGGGTTGGAGTGCCCCCCATCCCCCAGCGGTCTGGTCAGACCCCTGTTGTAGCACCATACAGGGACCGTTTGCAAATCCTGTCTGCCTCATTTGCAGTGTGGCCCTGGGGGAGTCCGGGCCCTGCCCTGAGCTTCTGTTGCTGTCTGTTAAAAGGAAACAACCACAGTACCTTCCTCGTAGGGTTATTATGGGGATTAAGTGCGTGAGATGTGTGTACACTGTCTGTGGAAGGCCCGTGTTAGGTGTTCAGTAAACACTAAATCCCTCCCCTTTCCTTGATCCGACTGTGAGCTCATCTCAGCTTCTCTTGAGGCCGTTGATGTTTTCAGCTGCATCGTTTCTTAAGCTAGTGAATTTCCTGCGAGCAGGCCCTCACTGACCGTCCTACAGTATTTTAAGCTTTTTATTTAGCTCCCTCACCCCCGATCACAAAAGAAAGGCATTGCCACAGTGAGCGTGTGTTAATTTAAAAATGTAGAAAGAGAAAGGGCAATGCATGTTCATTCTATAAAATGTGGATGTACAGGAAAGAGACAGGACAATTTATATTTGGGAGAAATTAGATTTATAACCTTGCAGTTCCTTACTACCAGGTCTTGCTTGATTCTCAGCAGGGGGCTTTTCAGACTCATCATTAAAATGATGAAAACTGTAAATAACTTCTCTCAGACTGAAAAATGTTTTGTTTTAAAATAAAATAAAGTTCTCTTAAAGTAAAAAAAGAGACAGGACAAAATCATTCTGAATTCTACCTTTGTTATTTCCTTCTAGCTTTTTCTCCGTCACATTTCGTGGTGCTGAGAGCTCGCGTTCTGTCCTTTTCCATTCAGCGTATCGCCGACTTTTCCTGGCATCGCCGTGAGCTGTTTGTAGACATAACTTTTAGCAGCTGCAAATATTTTTCAGTATTCAAAACAGCTCATTATTTTTTAATACTTTTGATTTTTATTGTTGTTCAAGTACAGTTTTCTGCCTTTTCCCTCCACGCTCCCCACCACCGCAGCCCTCCCACCTCCCTCCCCTGCTTCCACCCCCCCTTGTTGTTGTCCATGTGACCTTCATAGTTGTTCCTGTAAACCCTCCTCCCTTTCCCCCTCATCCCCTCCCCCTCCCCCAGTCACTGTCCGCTGGTTCCCAATTTAAATGTCTTCGATTATATTTGCTTGCTTGTTTGTTTAAAACAACTTATTTTTTAAAAAATGGAATCATGTATCCTGAGATGTGGTTAAGTATTACTGAAGAAAGTAAGAAACTACTTTGAGTTTTGGTCCTATGATTTATACCTACCATTTCTTCAGGCCGATTTTGTATATAAGCTCCTTACAAACTACCTTTTAAGCTAGTTGGTCAGTCTTTATGTGTTTATGTAAAAAAATGGATCACACTTGATGAAATATGCACTTGATGAAGATTTAAAGTTAGCAAATAGTAACAAATTATATTTAAGTCTTGAAAATGTTATATTTTAGATTTAGTTGGCAAAGTTCATATTAACAAAGTGTGAAAATTTGTCTTCTAGATACTACAAGAGATGCTAATTTGTTAAATAAAAAAATTTATATTGCTTTAAAGTGCCTGCTCAAGGAGAAGATTACATAAATGCATAAATAAATGAGAGAACTGGCTGAACGCTGCTCTTCTCTGTTCACAGCACCATCCTGTGCTGTAAGTGAGAAGCTCAGGTCACGGGTTGTCCTGTAGAGACGCCTGTGGTAGAGCGGAAAGGCGACGGTTTAGGGAAGAGGGTGAGAAAAGGGACACATGTGAGCCAATATTCCCTTTAAGCACAAGTGTTTCAGGAAGACGAGGTAGAAATCCACCGAAGTAGTGTTCACAGAGTAAAACAATGAAACAATGAAATAAAGTGAAGATAAACTCAGCGAGCTTGTTGATGGCCCTCCGATGGTCTTGGTTGTTTCCTGTTGGTTGCTTCCAGGTTGTCACCCTGCCCTCACACACCATGCTGGTACAGGGGCATTCTGCTGGATGCTATTTCTCCCTAAGCTTTGGTGCCTCTAGCATTTTCCTTGGCTTCCCTTCAGAGTCATAGGTCCCGTGGAGGCCGTATCTTTGCACCCCCGCGGTGCGCTCACCTTTCTCTCTGGGAGTGGCTTTATTGGTCCCTGCCTGGGAAACACTGTCAGGGGCCCCCTGAGTGTGATGTTAGTGCCATTAAAGGTGCCTGTAGGCCCACTGCCATCCTTCCCACTCACTCGGCTCTACCTGGTTTCCTCTTAGCAGTGAAACAAATTTTGCCGCAAAATTTTTACTTGGTTGAAAGCATAAATTTACTATCTTACAGTTCTGCAGGTCAGAAGGACATGGGTCTCAGTGGACTAAAATCAAGGTGTCAGCTGTGCTGATTCCAGCTGGAGGCTCTCGGAGAGGCTCCGTCTCCTCACCTTGTCAGCTTCCAGAGGCTGCCTGCCGCCTCAGCGCCTGGCCCCTCTCCCCATCCTCACACCAGCAGTGGTGGGTGCCACTCTGATTTTGCTTCTGGCGGCACAGCTCCCTCTGCACCTCTGATTCTTTTGCCTCCCTCCTCCTACAACCCTGTGATTCCACTGGGCCTACCTGGGCAATCCAGGGTTAAAGTTAGCTGATTAGCAACCGTAATTCTATCTGCGGCCTTAATGGTCCTTTGCTGTGGAGCCTAACATAGTCACAGCCCCAGGGGTTGGGACCTGGGGAACTCTGTGGACTGTTACTCTGCTTCTGTGTTGGGTACCTGTTGGCGCCCCCTGTAGCCAGTGCTCGTCCGCCCTTTCCCTCTCTTCTGCGGGGCTGAGGGAACTCTTCCTTACTGGGCGGCATTCTCTTGTCTTAGCCAGACCTACTGGAGTTACTGGGGACCTGTAGCCATGTTTTCATGTCTGCCAGGCTCGCTCTGGAGAACGGCGCACTGCAAGCCTGTGGGCCTCTGTGGACTCATTTGTGCTCTCCAGTGACACACCGGTGTCTTTCCCTGAGCCTGGAAGCTGCTTGTGCCTAAAGAAGTTCCCTGAAGAATCTGCTTTTGTAAATTTGTGTCACTACTCAGGCCAATGGCCTCCTTTTTTAACCAGGATAGGTTTTCCTTCAGACCCTTCCCACTTGCCTTTCCTCTACCTCGCCACCCACCTAGGGCGCAAGGGGGCCTTGCAGAGGTCAGTCTTGCTTGGGTGCCACAGAGAGCTGCTTTTCCTGGCCCTGCAGATTCTTTAAGTCTGATGATGGCTGTGCCCGTGGCTGTAGGCACTGATGGCCCCTCACTAGGGCTGTGCTGGGGCCGGGGAACCATCTAGTTCTCTCTCTGGATTCCTCACAAGCCTGTGGCTGTGTAAAGGAATGACTGCCATCTTTCCTCTGTCAAACTCCCCAGCTTCAGAGCTGTCTTTCATTCTAGGGTCCCTCCTTTGTGTGCATACACACGCACATACACGCACATATGTACATGCGCACACACACAACACACATGCACACATGCATGCACACACATGTACACACTCTGAATTTTTATAGACTCTCTCATCCTGTCTCATCTATGTCCGCATATTTTGGGTTCCAGAGGCTCCCTTTTAGTATTTCTATTGCCATGTGCTTGCTCCCAGATTGGGAGGTTGGACTTAACTGGCAGTGAGCAGGTGGACACCTCGTGTCACTTCTGCAGGTTTCTCTTGGAGGGTAGCTGAGTTTGACCCTTAGCACTCAGAGCCACGTCTTCTAAGGGCAGACAGAGATTGTCTTCCCAAATTCCTGTCAATGCCAAGTCAAAACCCCCTAGCCTGTCCCCTCCAGCCATCACCTTGCTTCTTTACTTGGCTTTCCCACCACCCAGAAAACGCTGTCTCCTAAAACCCTGGGACATTCAGTCTGCGCTTCTTGTTCCTAAACCATTTCTAACCCAGTCTGATCCCTGGATATGAATCTTTTTAGACTTGGCTACCCAGGGCAGTGACTCTTTGTCCCTACCCTTTGGTTTTGTTCTGTGGTTCCCTTTATGTCAGTCAGGATAGACTAAGTTATGCTGTGGTAACAGATAATCCCCAAATCTCAGTGGCTTAGTATAAAAATGTATCTCTTGCCCATGCTGCAGTGGCCGTCCCTGATCAGCTTAGAGTTTGGTTCATCTCAGTCACGGTCACTCAGCTGGAATATTGCCAGTTGCTGTGCCAGAAGGAAAGAGCTCTGGGGGGACTTGGTCTGGGTGTGACACACCCATGTCACTTCTGCTTAAAACCCACTGGCTGAAACCAGTCATGTTGTCCCAGCCACACGTAAGGGGTTCAGGAAGCACAGTCTTACAACGTGCCTTGAAAAGGGAGAACCAGAAGTATTTGGTGAATGACACACATACCTCCAACCCTGTTCATGCAAAACAGCCTCCCATTTCCTTGGTGACTTATTAAAACAATAACAACAACAACAGTTTTAGGTAATGGATCCTTGTTGAGTCAAATCCATGGCTCCCATCAATTTGCCTCTGCCCACTCATTTACTTGTCCCTCTGCCCCAGAAAGCTCTGGGCAGCCCTTTGGTATGGTGGGAAGTCAGAAAGCCTGGGTTCTCAGCCCCCCTGGGCTCTCACCTATACTTTTCTCAGTGTCTACCAATCTTGTCCTCTGTAAACTAGGGCCTGGACAGGCCCTGTTCTTGGAACACTTGGACCATATGCATCCTGAGTAATGAGGTGGAGATTGGCATCCAGGCCTGGCCATTGCTGGGGCCCGCACCAATGAGCTCCCCCAGCTGGACTGCAGCAGGTTGGCCCTTCCTGTGGCATCAGCAGGCTCCCTGTGGTCCTGTTCCTCTTACAGACCCCCCCTGCTTTCTCCATCTGCTCCCTGTACCCTCCTCAACCCTGCCTTCCTGCACAGCAGCTCCTCTCTCTTTGGTTACAGCACTGGGCAGGGCAGACTCATTTCTCTGCCATGGGCCGGCCTGTTACAGCCCCTTGCGCGTGTGGCCTCTCTGACAGGCACGGAGCCTA
The DNA here is from genome assembly GCA_004026765.1 of Micronycteris hirsuta. Classification (NCBI taxonomy): domain Eukaryota; kingdom Metazoa; phylum Chordata; class Mammalia; order Chiroptera; family Phyllostomidae; genus Micronycteris; species Micronycteris hirsuta. The sequence goes on along the minus strand of PVJI01015098.1, from coordinate 16,325 downwards.
GCAAGGTGATATCCCATCAGCTGGGTTCTCAAGGACCTTCCTCCTAGCCTCTAAATAGCCAGTTTTCTGTCCAATGGCAATGGACTGGGAGGAGAAAGACCCAGAGTTCTCCCTTCCAGGACTGAAGCATCGGCAGGGTAGCTGCAAGGTGATTAGGTGGCCTCCTTCTCTATGTTTCTGGGTTCAAGCTGTGGGTGGGGCAGGCACCCAGTGGGGGAAGCCACAGGCTGCCAGCTGGGGGCCCAGGATGGTCCTCAGCCTGGGCTGCATCTCCTCTTCCTGCCAGATCTTGGGCACGTGGCCCTGGCTGGCACAATCTCACATCAGTCCTTCACTAGACCCAGACAGGGACAGCCAGGTGTCACAGCTGTATCTCTGCGCCTGTCCTTTTCCAGTGCTCAGCCTGGGCTGTCCGCACCTGCACACGAGAACAGATGTGGCGCTCAGGAGATGGGGACAGGAGGAGGCTTGTTGCCCTCCCTTACAGACTGGGGTTCCCGTCCCTGCTCTGCTCTCTGACTCTGTGCAGGTTACCTTGGTTTCCGTGACTGGAGGATGGGAGTGGCAACACAGAGGACAGCTGTGAGAATCAGTTGAGGACGTGAACTGAAACGCCAGGCAAGGGGACTAGCTAAGGGCCCTTCCTCACCTGGGCTGGGCAGGATCCTCCAGCTGCTGCACATTTGGGGGAGCTGGGAGCTGAGCTCCAGCCCTTGGCAGTGTCCCGAGGGAGCAGGGAGGGAGGTTGGTACCGACAACATGGTTCCTATGGAGGCGGCCTAGAGCCATCTGCGTGGACTGGGGCTCCGGGAACCTGCAGACTGGCCCGGAACAATATTGCAGTCTTGCTGTTCTGAGTGCACAGAGTGGCTGGAATCTGGCCCACGTGGCCTAGGCCCCCCAGGAGCCTGCCATAGGGCACACATAACTTGCTCTATTTGGTGGAAAGGGGTCAGGCAGGTCTGGGTTCAAATCTCAGCTCTGTGACTGATTAGCTGAGAGGTCGCCCGCCCTGTCCTCCAAACCTCAGTTTCACCATCTGTGAAGTGGTGATGGTTCTAGAGAGGTGATGTCTGCCCGGCAGGGAGAAGCTGCCAGCCAGCTGCAGTCCAGTGCGATGCCCAGTAGAAGTGTGCCCAGCCTCATGCTGGGATAAGGGTGCAGGTCGTGGCATATAAGGGTGTTGGTAGGTATTCGTTTTCCCTGTGTCCTGGGCCCCCGCCAAGGGTATCTGATACCCTTGGTGGTACCAGCTCTAAGGTAAGGGCAGAGACATGGACTCCACTGGCTGAACACCATCCCCTCTCCACCCCACCCCTAGCAGTAGCCGTTTCTGTGCTGGCCCTGGCGTGGCCTGAGCCCCTGCACATTCAGCCTCAGCCTGGCCAGGCTGGTGGGCTCCGCGCCACCTGCTTGTGCAGCTCCTCCTGCTCGGGGCAGAGGTGGAGCTAGAGGTCTGCTTTGGCTCTGCTCCTGGATCGGGGCTGGGGGCTTTCTTCTCATACCAAGAGGCTGGGGAAGAGAGGGACCACATCCAGGGGCTCTGGGCTGGGCTCCTTGTGCTGGTCTCAGCGGTGGTCATTATGTGGGCTGGTACCAGGCACTGAGGTGGCCCTGACTTGGCTCGGATCTGGGGTCCCCCCTGCCTTTCTTGTCATGGCTGCAGACATCAAATACTGCTCCTCAGCCCTAGGTGGCTCCCAGGACTCAGCTCAGAGCTCTGAGTAGCCCAAACAATCTGGTGGGTTGCCTCTGAGTCCTGTAGACTCCTATTTTGGGCTTAGAGCTCGGACGGTGTATCTCTCTCTCCCTGTCAGTGAGCAGCAAGCGGAGCCTGTGCTTACGGCCGGCTTAGGGCTTTCCTGTGTACCCGATAAAGGCTTTGGGGGGCTGAGATGTGACCCCCGGCACTGAGCTGGGGCCGGACGGGGTGCCTATGGCCGGGGTTCCTCCAGGGACAGTAGGCAGGGTGGCCATGCCCCTGGGGGAGCACGTCGTGGTGGGCAGTGCTGAGGAGGCTGGGTCAGGACCTTGGCAGTCTATGGAATCCAGGCAGAGATTCCTTGCCCTGTGTATGCATGTGTGTGCAAGTGTGTCTGTGTGTTCTTGAGTATGTGTGCATGTGTGAGTGTATATGCATGCGTGTGCTTGTGTGCTTGAGCGTGTGTGCATGAGTGTGTGCATTTGAGTATGTGTGAGTGTGTATGTGCATGTGGTGCAGATACTCATGCTGCTTGGGCACGTTCAGCAGAACTGTCCAGCAGTTCTAGCTGCTGCTTGGAGCCCCGCTAGTCCCTTCCCTCTTTGTCCTGCTCCCGGACTTCCTGCAGGTCTCAGTTCAGATGTGGCCTGCCAGGGGAGCCCCCAGTGCCCAGAGGAGGCTGGCCTTGTCGTGTGTTTCCCCTTGCCCTGTGTTTGGTGAGATCTCCTGGAGATTGGGCTGCAGGAGGAAAGGGACTCAGTCTCTTTTGTGCCCTGTTGTATCCTCAGCTCCAAGGCAGGGCAGTTCCTGAGGCACTCAAAAAATATCACTCCCCCCCGACTCCCGGGGAAATCCTTGGACCCAGATGTGTGGTCCTGACTCAGGGTCCCTCAGAGATCACCCCAAAGGAATGGTCGTTGTGCTGGCTGCTCAACTTGGCCAAGGTCAGGAGGAGGCTGTGGGCAGTGGCCTTGGGCCCTTCTTCATCGTCGGTGCCCCTTTGGTGCCTTGGCACCGTTTCAGTGGGGTGAGGGTGGGAGCCAGTCTGCCTGCGCACCCCAGGGAGCGACTCCCCAGTGGTCCCAGCCTCGCAGGTAAGAGAGTCAAAGGGTCCTGGTGTCCAGAACTGGAGGTGAGGTGGTTGTACATCCTCCCAGATCCATGTGTTGGAGCCCTAGCCCTCAGCGTGATGGTATTTGGAAGTGGGGACTTTGGGAGGGGACTAGGTTTAGACGAGGTCTTGAGGGTGGGAGCTTCATGATAGACTTAGTTATAAGAATAGACCAGAGAGCTGCTCTCTCTCTCTCTACCCTGTGAGGAGGTAGCAGTCTACAAGCCAGGAGGAGAGAGATCTTACGAGGAACCAACACCTTGATCTTGGATTTCCCAGCATCCGGTCTGTGAGAAATAAATGTCTGTTGTTGAAACCCCCAGTCTGTGGTATTTTGTTATGGCAGCCTGAGCTAAGGCTGGCGGGGAAGGGCTGTGGGCACCCCCTGGCCTGGCGCCAGGCTCTCTGTGGGAAAACTCGCTGAGGGAACTGGGCCAGCCCTGCCCCTCCCAGGACCTTGGGGCTCACACATGTCGAATGAGATCCAGGTACTTCTGAGGATCGGAGATTCTCATCTCTAACCTAACTTTATATTCAGCCAGGCTGTGTCTACCCACATGTTTGAAGACAGCCACTGTGCCCCTCAGGGCTTTCTTAGGGCTGCACATCCTGGAGCCCGATGATGTTTCACCTGATTCTCTTTTGGATCCGTTTGTCGCTGCCCCTGTTAATGCTCCTGGTGTGCCTCAGCGAGGGACTTAACTTGCTAACCTTAGCTTTCCTGCCTGTAAAATGGGGACAGTGGCACCTCCCTTAACAGGTTGTCTTCAGGACCAAGTGAGGCAGTGACTGTGGAGAACGCAGCCAGTGCCGAGCACCATGGAAGTGCTCAGTAAGCAGGAGCCACAGTTACTGTCTTCACGATGTTGTCTGGCCGGGGCAGAGGGATGGAGGCTGTCACTGTTTCTTCTGGACTCTGCTGATGTTAATGAAGTTGGAGTGAACACTGGCTGTCAGCATTGCCCGCCCTGTGGCTCTGGGGAGCCTTTGGTCCTCAAGCCTAGAGCCTTTGTCCAAGACAGAGTGACACCTCAGATGTGCCAGCCTGGAGCCTGTGCTATTTGACTCCAGTGCACACCTTCACACCGACTGCTTTCAAGTCCAGTTTGCTCAGGGCTTTGTGACTCTCACTCGTGCCTTCTGGGGGTTGGCTCTCCCTCCCAGCCAGGGACAGCTTGCAGGGGGCCTGTGCTATCTTCACTGACTTCAGAAACACTCCAAACGCCGGGCCCAGCCCCTCCCACTGCCCAGCTCCCTAGTCTTCTGTGGAGCTGGTACTGGGTCTGACCAGCACCCATGGGACACAGGGTTGCGTCAGATGGAAACACCGATATCCCACTAGCCGCTGCACCACTGCACCTGACTCGGTCATGCACTGTTTCTGTCTGTGCACATAGTCTTATGTACAGGCTTCATGAATCAGCACGCTGCAGCCCTCTGGGAGCCTGAGCCTTTCCAGTTCATCCTCCCTTCACTGTAGGAGCCTCAGGGACAGTCACCAGGGTGGTGCTGGGAGCCAGCGCAGGAATCTCGCCAAGGGAAAGAATACTACAGGCTCCTGGTGATGGCCGATTACAGAGCTGAGGTATCTGGTGATACCTGGTGTCTGTCGACACCTTGTGCCCCGGGCTGGATGAGCAGCATGGCAGGATGACCCTGGGCACCACTGGGAGTTGTACAGGGAACAACACTAAGCAGGGATTGCTTAGGAAACGTGAAGGATCGGTAGCTGAGCCAGCGTTCTCCTTGTTACTTACGCGACCCTCTTTTTATCCTTGGCCCTTGTCCGCTTCTTTCTGCCTCCACTGCCATCTCTTCAGCTTCAGCTTGGACCTCTGCCATCACTTGCTCACTGTTCCCTGCCTCTGCCCTCCCCCTTAGGCCTCTGTTCACATAGCAGCCAGAGTTATCTACAAAATCAATCCAATTGTCTCCCTCTCCTGCCAAAACCCTTAAATGGTTCCTGCTGTATTAGAAATAAAATCCAGACCCCTTGCCAGAGACTGCAGACCCCTAAGGACCCCAACAAGGTTTGACCTCACCTGCTCTTGACCGCCCAGCTTTAGCCACATTGGCTTGCTTCATGTCTCTCCGATAGGCGAAGCGTGCTGCTGCCCTAGGGCCTTTGCACGTGCCGTTACTGCCACCTGGAAGGCTCCTCGCTTGGCGTGCTCCTTTCCAGCCTTCACCTGTGCCCCAGATACCACCTGCTTGGAGAGACTCCTCTTGGCTCCAAGTAGAGCCCCTCTTACTCGGTAGCAAAGCCTTCCCTTCCTTCTTTGTGTGCCTCCCCATCTGTTGTCGTTTTTAATTTATTTCCGAGGAACATCAGGTCCGTGAGGGTAGGGAAGTATCTGTTCTATTTACTGCCAAATTCACAGAGTCAAGCCTGGTTTGGGCTGGTGTTGGGTGCTCAGTAAAAGTCCCTGAATGGGGGACAGGATGGATGGACATACGGGACCTCCACTCCTGAGATCCCTGCAAGCTCACTGTGGTCCTGCCTTCCTGTTCAGGACCACTTGGGGCCCGGTGACATGTGGGGCCTGGAGGCTTGTTGCACTCACAGCAGCCCTGTCTTGCCTTTTAAAGCCCACTTGTGCTGGCCTTTCCCTCCTGGCCAGCTCTGGATTTGAAGATCTTTTCCTGGAGCTGATGACATTGCCCCTCCCTGGCACCTCTCTGGGGCAGTGAAAGGCCTAGCGTGAAGGGTACAGCTGGAATGGAGGGATCTCTCACACTCCCTGGCTGGCGTGGGCCACAGTTTTTGTGGCTCCGTTTTGGAAAAGTGTTTCCCTGCCTGAGCTTCCCTGTCAGGGGCTCAGGACCAATGGCCTGTCCACACCCTCTACAGGCCTGAGGTGTGCCTGTGGGGGTGGGAGTGGAGTTGGGGGGGAAGGGGGCTACACAGGGGAAGCAGAAGTTCCCCTGGGCCCAGGTGCTAGCTGTTGGGGACTCTGTGCTGGTGGCTGCTTGGGTATTGGGTTGAGCCACAACCTGGGCTTCTAGTCTTGTCTGCTACCTGGAGTCCTCTGGTGGGCTTGGGAGCCTCGGTCTCCACCTGAGTGAAATGAGGACAAGAGGGCAGGAGAAGGGTCTAGGGGAGGGAGGGGCAGCTGCAGGTCTGGAGCCAGGGAGCCTGGCTGCTCTGCGCTTGGCAGGGAGGGGCACTGCCCAATACTCCTACCAGTACCTCTTCGGCAGGTGCTCCAGGGGCTGGTAAGCAGTGGCTGTGTGCCAGGATGTAGCTGGCACCCCTGCCACATTGGCATCTGAGGAAGCAGGAACTAGAACTGTCCTGGTGAGCAGGGGCTGCAGGGGCTTTGAAGCTCTGTTGTTAATGATGAAAACTTCATCAGGGGAAGACCCTGAGCACGGCTCGGGAGTCTGACTGTCAGATTGCTTCGCTCCTGCCAAGAAAATGAGCTTCGCTAAAGGGAGGAGAGCAGGCCTGCGATGAGTGTTAGCACCCACGGACCAGTACTGGTGAGCGCTCTTCCCTGGCCATGCCTCTGGGACGCCTGTACATTTGCACGCTAGCCCTGGCACCTGCACAGAGCGGGTGGGCCCCTATCAGCTGTGCCCCTCAGAACCTACCAGGGCATCTTCCTGACACCCATGTCTGGCCGGGCTCCTGGGCTCCTGGCCTGCAGGGTGATGTCTGTGCTCAGCATTTGAGCCTTCACGGTCTGGGCCTGGCCTGGCATCAGGCCCCGTCCCTGCTGCGCCCCGGCTTCCCGCCCTGTGCCAGCAGAGAGGGCCTCGCTGGTCTCTGTGCTCGCCCACTTGCTCCTGTACCTTGGTCTCCCCGTCACCTCCCGCTCTGGTCTCAGTTTGGTGTGCTCTGCAGCAGGCCTTCCCTGGCTGCTCTGCTCTCTTGGCTGGGTCTGGGGCCTCCTCTTTTCTGCCGCCCTGTCCTGCATGTGTCCCATTGTGTCTTGGTTGGTGCCTGTGAGGCCTGTGAACTTGCGCACCTTGAGCTCTGCCTCTCAGCACTCTGAGGCACATGCAGGCGTGTGTCCCGGTGAACTCACAGACGTACATCTACAGATGTGCAGATGTACAGATATACAGATGGGCTGAGACCTAGGGGTGCGTGGGGCCAGGGGTCATCTCTGCAGAGGGCCCCTCCCTGGGGGAGCTTGTCAGGTGGCCTGTTGGGGATGTGTTATGAGGACCCTGCCAGGTGGTTGAACCATGGTGCCCTGGGGTGTGTGCTACCACTTTATACGTAGTACAACCCATGCCCTTGGCCTCAGATTCAGCCTCCTCCACGTGGATGGGTCTTTCCTATTCCCACATACCTACTGTGGGCAGGGGTCTGTGCTCCCTTCTTCCAGATGGCCCATTTGTGGCCACTCCTGGGAGCCCTGGTCCAGGATCCAAGGGACTGGAGGAGTCCTGGGCTGGCAGCCCCTTGCCCCCTGACCAGCTCTGCTCACCCTTCCCTCTGGGGGAGATGCTGCCTCAGGCCAGCCGCAGGAGGCTGAGCTGTCAGGGCAGTACTAGGAATGCAGGGGGTGGGGAGGGGGGGAGAGGGGAGGGAAAGGGTGGGGTTCTGCCTTATCGCCAAGGGCTCCTGCAGCCTCCTGGGCAGTGTCTGCCCTGCTCTGAGTCTGAAGACTAATTGAATAGAAATTCTCCCTACTGTGAGGCAGAGCTGGGGCCCTCCCTAATCTCGTTAAGAAGTCTCCTGACAGTCTCATTAGGTGGCTGGCTGCCCGGGAGAAGGTTATATCTCTGCCAGGAGGCCGTTAGGCCTCAGAGGCTGTTCCTGGGATCAGGCCCCAGTCCAGCCACCCCTTCCAAACATAGGCCCAGGCAGAAGTGAGGCTGTAGTGGGTTCACCAGCCACCAGTCCTTACTTAATTGGTTACGGTTTGCTGGACTTAATTGCTTTAAAATTATTAACTTCAGTTGGAGCAAGCAGGTGACAGGGGTTGAGGAAGAAATTTGAGCCTCTTTATGGGGCATGAGGTGGGCCAGGGCTAAGAGGATGGTTTCAGAACAAGACCATTCTCCGGGGGACTCTGGCAGGCCGTGCTTAGCAGCGAGGGCCTGGCCCTCCCGGCTCTCCACCCTGCCTGCTGTGGCAGCAGGGCTGGGTGTGTCACGGACAGACCAGTGGGCTAAGGATGTGATCCATGCTACAAGAGAACAAATCCATCTCAGGGCTGCGGGAGCACAGTGTGGTGCCTAAGCTAGCGTGGACTTGGGAGCAACCAGAGGAGGCTTCCTGGAAGAAGAGACTTTTGAGCTGATTTTTAACTGGGGAATAGGGGGTTGGTCAGGTGAAGAAAGGGAAGCTGGATCTCTGGGTGAGCAACAGGCTCAGAGGTATGGCCTGGCAGGATCTGTGCGCTGTCCAGGGTTCTGGGCGTAGGAGGAGGGTGCTAACAGCTTGGTGAGATCTAAAGAGGTCTTTAGAGTTCTCTCTCTGTGGTCCCGGCAGCAGCGGCTCAGTCTCTGGGGACCGAGCCCTTGCTTGGGTGCAGGCTGTCGACCATAGAGGGGACATCAGGGCCCAGAGCCATACACGTAGGTCTAGGCTTTGAGCTATGAGGGGAGAGACCCATAGGGATGTGGAAACCCCAAGGGGACAGTCAGCTGTACCGATTCCCTGCCCCTCCAGACCCACAGTAGGTGAGCTGATAGGGTCTGCCTAGCGGTTGGTTTCCTTCATCAGAGCTCTGGGCGTGCTCCTTCAGTTCAGACTGAAAGGTGTAGTTTTGCTCCACGAGGGGCTCCTGGCTGGATTATGAACTGTTATCTAGTCTGTCCCCCGTCCCAGGCCCTTTGGTTTTCCCTCCGCAGACACTAGGCTCTGGGGTTCAGTAGAGGGAGAGGAAAATGAGACCAGCCATCACTAGCTTTGAGACCAGGGTCTCCAGAAAGGACCCCTCTCATGTTGGCTGACGTGGGGGCCGCCTCTTTTCTGCCTTGGGGGCCTCAGCCACCAGATGCCGCGTGCACGCAGCAGGGCTCTGAGATGGCTTGCGTCCTCTGTAAGGCGTATTTCTCTGAAAGGGGTATCTTGTCTCATCTGATCAGGCAGTGGAGTGATGGTATGTGTGCGTTCTAATTCATAATTTTACAGTAATTTAAAAAAACGGAAGATATTGGTTTTGTTTCCATTAGTGAGATGGTGGCAGGCAGTAAAGCCTGCTGTCTTTTTATAATCAGATTTAAATTGTTTTAATTATACAGCCCATGTTCTCCCAGTAACATACCATCTCTGTGAGTTAATGGGCTTTGAAATCTCCCTTTGTTGCATACTCTGTAGATACAGATTTTTTTGTTAAATGATTTATTTTATATATAGAAATTCAGAAAATTAGCTCTGAGGTAGCTTCAGATGAGTATTGGGAGTTTCTGTTATGTTAGAAGAAGGCAAACAAACGTCTGCGGAAAACCCAGCCCAGACTCCCGGGTGGGGTTCTCAGTGTCTCCCCGTCTCCAGAGCAGCGTTGTGAGAGCACAGATGACGTACGGAACTATTAGCATTGCGTTCACAGCGGCAGAGAGAACATTTATTCGCTGTGAAAATTTCTCTGTTGATCCTTCAGTGAGGATGTTAGAAAGGATATTTTCTTTCATTCATTCATTCGTCTGTCCATCCATCTATCCATTCATTTCCTGAGCACCTACTGTGGGTTTGGCCCTCAACTTGGGGATGCACAGCGTCTTTCTTATTCTGGAAGAGCTGATGCTAAGTCTTATTCTGGAAGAGCTGATGCTTTCCAGGCAAACAAACATTTATTTATCCTTGCTTACTATTCCCAAGTAAGACCTTTTCAATGGATGGTGCTTCCAGACATTGAACTACTGGGCAGGCCCACCCTTTGCTGAGGAGGGTACATGGCAAGGAAGCTCCCTGGGGCTTCCTGGAGGTGCGGTGGGCCAGGCCAAATCTCCTGTTCTCCAGACCCACAGCTTCCCTCAGCGGGGGGGCCTGACCCTGTCTCAGGACCCCCATGGAGTCTACAAGGACCCACCCTTGGTCAGTGGACTTCTGAACTTGGTGGGGCTGCCCCAGTCAGGCCATTGGAGTTGGCAGAAAAGATTCCTGCGTCCTGGTGCCATTGGCTGGTGACTCAGATGCTGTGTGTGTGTGTGTGTGTGTGTGTGTGTATTGGGGGCAGCTGGGATTCAGCCTCCTTGGTTTCCCTGACCTGCGCCTGAGGCACCACTGGGATCAGAACCTGGTTGACCAGGAAGCGCTGTGTGACTTTTGTGATTCACAGCCTTCTCTGTTCCTGATGCTGGTTGTACCAGCATGTGCAGTGGTGCGTCTGGGGGATGTGCCCTGCAGTATGAGAGCTGTGTGACCGGGCCCTTCTCTAGCACCCTCTTCTTGTCCCTGCTTCTGGAGTACGTGGGCACTGTATTTGGAGCCCCTTTGGCTAAGGGGCTCTTAACACTGGGATGGGGAAAGGGCCTCTCCCTCAAAATGCCTGTGAGGCTCACTTTTACCCTCCCCAGTCTCTGCTCAGAATGTCACCGCTTCCACAGGCTCATCCCTCACCCCTGTTTAGAATTTCATCCTGTGCCACTCTCTGGTACTTTTGATGGTGCCCTGTTTGTTTCTCTGTGGAAATCGTCTCCCTCTAATGTGCCATTTGTCTAGACGCTTGATCTTGTCCTTCTTTGTCCACGCCCATCCTGAGTGGAAGCTTTGGGAGGGTGGGCACTGCTGTCTTTCGGGTCCCCGTCGCTGGCATAGGGTCTGGCACACAGCTGATGCCAGTTAGTGCAGCTCGATTGAACAACTGAACGCTTCAGAGCTGGTCACCAGACTCTGGCACGAGATGCTTTCAGTGATCTCCTGAGAGTCCCTCACTTGCATTTCCTGAGGTCACCTCCTTTCTGAGGCCACCTCTGGTTGTGCTGACTTCCAGCCTTCCTTTTCTACTCCTGCCCTCTTTTGTTCTTGTGGGTTCCTCAGCTAGGTGTGGCTGGCCTCATCACTGCCCATCAGCGTGCTCAGTGTGGCCATCTCTGAGGGCCAGCTCCTGGCTGTCCTCCCCAGTGGGAGAACGACTTCCCCAGTGTGCACCCTGCAACACTGTTCTGCCTGCCTGGCCCAGCCTTGAGGTGCAGCGGGAACTACCCGGGCCCTGGAAGCACAGGTTAATTAATGCGGCTGGAGCCAGCTCTGGGTAATTACTGAATCCATCCCCAAGGGCAGGCACCACCTCCTGTGTGGGGCTCTGCAGTGCCAGGGCCCAGCCTCTGCCAGCCTTGTGTTTCCTTCTACTCTCCACTCCCCCTTTCTCCTCTTCCCTTGCCTTCCCTGCAGCTCCTCCCAGGGGCTTTTCTGGAGGGCAGGATTCCTGGAAGGCTCCTAGGAGATGCCCAGGTGTGGGACTGCTGTGGATGTCTGTTCACTTCCACAGAAGTTCACTGGTGTCATGTCTGGGTCAGCCGCTGTGTTGGGTGCTGGGGTGGGTGGTGGATGTGGCAGGCACATGGAGCTCCCTGTCTAATGGATCGAGGTGTTGAGAGACTTTGGAGGCAGAGTGTTTGATCTTGAATAATTTATTTAAGCTCCCTGATCTTCACTTTCCTCATTAATAACATGGGGATAAACACAGCCCCTGCTACCCAGGTATTTGAGTGAATTACAGTGGAAACAGGACTCGAGGAGGTGCTTGCCGGGGGTGGCCCTGTTCCCCGCTCCAGCACACATCAGAGTGGCGCTGAGGAGTTCAGGGGCATTCCGTAATCCGGCTTCAGAATTCCAGGAGCTCGCCATGGAAGGGAGAGGAGAAGGGGAGAGGGCAAGAGGAGAGCTGTACTGGACAAAGTAGCAGAGGAGTAGGACAGAGTTGAAAGTTTACAGAGGAGTGGTCTTGGGGCCAGTGGGACCTCCTGGGTCCCTACAGGGAGGCCCTTTCTGCTGGACTTAAGGGTTGAGCTGAGCTTGGTAAAGAAGGGCAGGGAAGGCATCCTGGGGATGTTGGGATGAGCATCGTCATGGGGTTCTTACGGCAGGTGGACCCTCAACGTGAGTAGGAGCAGCACGTTTCTTAAATGAATCCAGTCAGAGCTCCTTCAGCTGTATGGGACAAGGTTCAGCTCACCCTGGCCTTTGCCAAGTGGGGACTGAGGAAGGGCTGGGTCCTAGGCTTTAGAGTGAACTCTTCGTTGGTTCTGCTCGACTTCCTTCTTTTGCCAGTCTTCTTCCATCTGTCACGCGTTCTCCCTTCTTAGCAAAAATGGCAGGGGAAGAGACCCATTCCCTATCTGCTCCAAAGGATCAACCCTCAGAGGACTCGAATTGTCCCAGCTTAGGCCATGTGCCCCATCCGCAAGCCAATCAGTGCTACCAGAGATGGGGGTATCCTCATTGGCCAGCCATGTACCTCACTCCTCTCCAGGACTGCATGGAGTTGGAAGAAAAGTGCCCTGAAGGAAAGAGAAAGACTGTTAGAAGAATAGGGTGAATGAGTAGATATGCTGGTCATTCAGAACTGTAGCTGCCCTGGCCACCCCGAGAGCATCTCTGCCTCTGCAACTATCCTCACGGGCCACCGTTGTCCGCACTGTGCTGTTTTCTCAGCGAGCCTGGGCCTTCCGTACTAGCAGAGAGTTTCCTAGTTCAGGACGGCACGTGTCTCCGTTACAGCTCTGGGGAGTCTCAGGTTTGGTCAGTGTCTCCCTAGGCAGGGGCTTCTGTGGTGTTATAGCTGGGGCCCAGCTGTGTTTAGGAGCCACCTGCCCTTACAGGAAGTGTCCTTGGGCGGAATGACCTGGCCACATGAGGCAAGGATCAGAGGCTCCACTCCTGGCATACCCTAAGGCAGCCTCTGGTTCCGTCCTGCTCACACTCAGTTTGGAGGGGTGGGCTGGCTGGCTGGGGACCTCTGGCATGGCTGTGTTCATGGTGGGTGGGCTTGTAGCCATCCATTGTTAAGTGATCAGTCAGTCAGATCGAGTGGGACAGGCAGTCAGCTGGCTGTGCCCCAAGGTCTCTCTAGAATGTGCACAGTTGAATGGGTGATGCTTACATGAAATAAAACAACTGTCAGAAACAATTTATAGCCATGTTCCCGTGGAACCAGGCCTGGTTATGACTTTGCATGTTGCCTCCTGGCAAATGAGGTTTGTCACCCAATCATTGTACTTCAGTGTCTGCTGTGAAAGCCAGCCCTGCAGCTGGCTGGGCAGGAGCACCCCAGGGCGCCAGGCACCCAGGGGATAGTGCGGAGAGCCGATTCATGTCTGGGAAGGCGTGGAGCCACGGTGGATGGGAAGCAGCCCTAGCTGCGACAGTGGGGGCCAGGCTGTGGACACGGACTTGGATTTCTTATGTGGCCGCCTGCTTGGGCTCCAGAAGACCTCCCGAGTCAGCAGGCTGCATATGCTGTGCCTCTGCTTTAGGGACGCTGACATTCTTGGAGGACCTCATTCCCTGCCCTCCTGTCTCTGAGGTGTCATAGCTCTTTCATTCAGTCACCAAGCTTAAATGTGTGCGTGGCCTGGGGGTTGGAGGCTAGAGATCATAGTGGACACTAACTCTTAGTGTCTGCATCTGCCATTGTTAGTGTTTTCTTAATGTACATGTGCGCATCTTACTATAAGCACAGTGAAAAATCTTAGATACAACATTGGATTTATTGGTCCAATGATCAAAGTCCTAGGAGGACAACTTAGTATCTGTGACCAACCCCAGCTGCAGAAAGGTGGACCAGCTGCTGCCACCTTCTGTCTCCAATCAGAGCCGACATTTGTGATCAGCTAGTGTGATGTTCCTGTGACCCCTGGATTCCTACCCCTTCACTGGCTGCAGAGGCCCCCCAGAAACCATACTCCATCGAACCTAGGGGAAGCCCCTTGAGGGCTTGCTTTGGGCCAGGACCAGGAGAGAGTCAGGAGCCTGTACATCCTTTCCCAGCTTCACAATCTCCTGGGGGAGGTGCCCTCCCGTCATTTTGGGAGAAGTGGCTATGGGAAGTGCAAGGAGCTGGGAGTCAGGTAGTTCCAGAGGGCTCTCCCAGCTCTCCGAAATGTGCCAGTTCACCTCACCTCTCTTCATGCAGCTCCCAGCTGTGTGCTGAGGGCCTGCTGCGTGTTGCTCTCTATGCTAATGCTGGGGATGTAGCAAGGAACGGGAGGGACCTCATGAGCCTGCGTCATCATTTCTAAGACGGAGACAGCCATAGCTACAGTCCAGGGCTGGCGAGAAATGGAATGAAGTAACAGCATGTCCCAATGTGAGTTCTGTAGAACTAGTCCTACAAAATGTTTTGGGAGAAACAGACTTTGTTGTCATATACATGTGGCTTGGATACTTCTCTTGGAGACATCGCCATGCACATTGGCATATTAAGGCTCTGAGAAGTCCTGCAGTCAAGAAGTCCAGTGCTTTTGTGAACTCAGCATTTGCAGGCTCAGTTGAACATGAGACTTTCTTTGGCAGAGCACCTAGTAACAGTTTATATGTCAACCCATGGTTGTTGGCGCCAATTCAAATGCCAGTAGGAATTCCCAATTTGAGAGGTGGTGAAGAAAAAACTTTATTCAGTGCAAACAATGACACAGCATGGCTGTGAAAACAGCACCGCTGTGGAACAGCTCAATAGTGTTACAGTACCGCTGTGGAAGCAGCACGGCCGTGGGGCCGCTCTCGGGCCAGGAGGCCCTGGGGCCAGGCCCCTCTCCAGCTAGACAGCTCTGCTCTGCTTCCAGATGGTCTACTCTGCTCTTCTCTGCTCCACCCCATGCTGGGCTCTGCAGACGTCTGTTTCGGCTCAGCCAGGGAGAGGCCATCAGTCGAAAGGGAAAGTACACTCCCCAAGCTAGAGGGGAGCTGGCTTATATGGACAGACGTCTTTGCCCTGTCCCTGCTTTGTCTGTCCTCATGCAAATCAGGGCTCTGAATCATTGCAGTTTGATTGGCTCAAAAGGCATTGTCCTGATTGTTCATAATAAAGCCACTCTGATTGGATGGGGAAAGCCTCAATCCTATTGGTTGAAATAGGATTCCAGGAAACCTTTGTAAAGGCTGGCCGAGAGGGCAGGAACACAGTGCAGGCAGGCAGTTCAGTGCAGAGGCAGGCAGTTTAGCTCAGGTTGCTCTGTGGAGTGTGAGAGGCTCCTGTGCAGAAATGACTGCTAGGCTCTGCTTTTTAAATTTTGAGCACAGTTACCCTCCAGGAGCACTTCTTACTAGGTGTCTTTTTTCCTGAGGATTTACATATGTAATTACTGCTTCCCAAAACCCATTTTGGAAATGCCAAGGCAGCATCTACAAAGTACCCTGGGGAGTGCCCTGCACCTGGGAGGCTCTCAGTAACTGTGAGCATCTCCCTGTCTCTATCTCGAAGGAGGTCTAGGGACAAACCAGGCCCTAGCTGCCTACAAATCACCTTGGTGGAGCTGACAGTAGTTAACACGGTCAGGTTTTAATGCTCACAGCAATGACAGTCAAAGTGAGTTTAGTTGTAAAAAGGCAAGGAGTGATTTCCCCCATGCTCTGCCAAAACAGGACTCCATAAATACTGCAGCGGGGTTTGTGCTGGGCATAGCTCCTGGTGAGGAAAATCTCTGCAAAGCACTATCCAATAGCAAATGTCTCTGGCCAAGCCACTTCTGTTCTTGTTATCAGGACACACCACTTGACAGATTTACCTGTTGGTGCCACTGGCTGGCTGGGGATGGCAGCTGATTTACCAGGTCTGTGTTCTGGAACAGGTGTCCCTGTAGCCACTGCAGTGGGAAGGGACGAGGACATGGGAGGCTCTGCAGACCTAGCCACATCTTCGGCCTCCCAGTCATGGTGCAGGATCAAGGAGTCTCAGTTTATGTCTCTGGAACATGGGGACCATCATGCCCAGCACCATCTCTGCCTTGAAGTAGAGACTGCATCATTCCCTTCTGTGTTGTTATGATCTAGCACAGATGAAAGTCAGAATTGGGTTTTGAAGGATGAATAGGAGTTTCTTATGCATACAGTAGATGAGGAGCATTCTAGGCAGAGAGCACCCCATATACAAAGGCATGGAGGTTTCAAAAAACTCTGATGTGAAATGACTCATACATAATGAGGCTCTGGGGTGCATATAAGGGCTGGACAAGTGACAGAAAGCCCTTCTCACTCAGGTTTGTTAGGGCAGCATTGGGAATGTGCTTCCTGTGCCAGAGAGACACCAGGAAGGGAAGCACGGTGTGTTCCGAGACAAGAGTGTTCCCTGTCCTCACCCCACTCTGGAGAACTGGTTTACTTCACCCTGACAGCCAGCAGCAGCGATAAATGAGGGAGATGGAATGTGTTATTTTAATTATATACTCTCGCCACCTAATTATAATTTTAATTGATATGTGAGCAGGTGTTGTGCTCCTCTAAGCAGTTTAAGGAAGCACATTCCCTGGAAAAGGAGCACAGGTTGTTCTATTCATTAGTCAAGCAGATGGACGGGTTGGAAGTGCTGGGCTGGAGCTGGGGGGCCAGAAGGTCAAGGGGAGGGGGAAGCAGCTTTTGCCCTGAGTAATGCAGGAGATGAGGGTCTTGCC
>PVJI01015097.1:0-39850 GCA_004026765.1 Micronycteris hirsuta | reverse complement strand
AAAAAAAAAATGAAGTGAGGGTGGGTGGAGGGAAATGGAGGGTTATTGTTTAATGGATATAGAGTTTCAATTTTACAATATAAAAAGAATTATGAAAATGGATGGTGGTGATGGTTATATGATATTATGTATGCATTTTATACCACTAAAATGTACAGTGGTATAAATTTTAGTTAAAAATGATTAAGATATTTTTAAAAGTATAACCATTTTAGTTAAAAATGTTTAAGATAGTTAAAAAAACTGTAGGTTGAAAAGCAGAATTATGTAAAGGGCAAAATATGCACTTTTATCTAAAAGAAACTTGGGTTCAATTCTCTGGTTCTCATCTTATTGCTTCTGTGACTTTGTGTAACTTATAAAAGCTCTCTAAGGTTCTATTTCCTCATCTGCATCAAAGAATTGATAGTATCCTCTTTGAAAATTATTGAAAAAATATATTAAAACACCTGGATAAGACAGAAGCTCAAGAAGCTGTTCATACATATTAAGGCCCTCATTGGACACTAGCTGGTAATGTCTGTCATTAGCCAGATGGACTTAAGACAGAGATAAATCTTGTAACTGAGAGAATTTTCTGTTAAATTTTTATTTTTAAGGAAACTTGAAGATTTTAGCCCAACTTTATCAGGTACAAGCTCTGCTGCAAGCATTCCATCTAACTTCATCTTACTTGTCCACTGGGTTTTACTCTTACTCTGTATAATGTTCCTACTTATGTTTTGTTACCTCATATTGTATATGTTTGTGCAGCTGAAAAATTTTTAAGAAGTTATCTTACTACATGAACAAGGTAAATCAGTTAAATGTTTAATGCAGATGAATTTCCTAAAGGATTATCCAGTTCAATTGTTATTTCAAGTCAATAAGAGAAGAATTGAAAAGCAATGATGTCAATTGACCATGCTTTCTCAATTTTCATTTGATTGTCATTAAAGAGAAAACCCGTAGTTTTGGCAGTGGCTTATGAAAGAAAATATATCCATGTGGTAAATTAATAGGATCTTACAAGACCGTTGCTGTGGTGAAGGGAGAAATAGCTGTAAAGAACGAACAAAAGTTTATAATTATTTTCACTAGTCCTCTCTGTGCCACTCATTCTCCAAGAATGTCACAACTTTCTCATTTCACTGAATTTAACAGGAAACCAAAAATTCCTGAAAAAGCTGAGATTTTAATTTTAGCCCTATCACTTTATGAATTCTCTTAATGGCTTGGACCATACATTTTGTGCACATGGGAATACCCCCCCCCCAAATCATAGAGGTTGAAATTTTGACCTATGTCTCTTACTTCACAGAAGATATCCCACAGCACCCTGTCCACAAATGAATGTTTTTAAAGTCTCTACACCCCCAAACACATTAACTTTTAAAATTGTAACAGTCACTTTTTTCAAGACTTTTTCAGCAAACTGCTGATCTTAACATATTCTCTTTCAAAAATCTGGATATGATTTACACAACATTATGAAGGCAAAATGCCAAATGTTCGTAACTATTAAAGATAGTGTAAATGACCAAGTAGACAATACAGCAAATGTTATCAGCTATAAAAGTCATCAACTGGAAAAGCTTCACAGTTAACACTTGCATTTGTTCAGCTATGAACTTACCTGAATCAGCTTTTATAATAAATCTGATTATCCCTGATTTAAAAAGGAATCACAATGTTACTTGAATGTAGAAAAGTCCAGTACTATCCTTGACGTGGTGAAAGAAATCTTGGGACTTTACAGTTAAGGCATCACTGCCTATATGTACGCTCATCGGGGTTGCCATTTCCCCATTTAGGTTGTGGGTCCATTTTGTGAACATTTATTGAGCCATATAATCATGCTTTGCATTCTTTTGATATGTAAATTTTAACAAAAAAGTATTTTAAAATTGTTTTTAAAATATTTTATTTATTTTTAGAGAGAGGGGAAGGGAAGGAGGAAGAGAGGGACATAAACATCAATGTGTTGTTGTGTCTCGTGAGCCCCCTACTGGGGACCTGGCTGGCAACTCAGGTATGTGCCCTGACTGGGAATCGAACCAGCAACGCTTTTTTTCACAGACCCATGCTCAATCCACTAAGTACACCAGCCAGGGCTTAAAATTGTTTTTAATAAACACAATTGATATAATGCTCAGTAGTATATTTATTTCTCCAACACATTTAGCTTTACAAAGTTGTAACATCTTCTAGGTTTCTTTCCATCCACGTAATAGAAGAGATGTTTAAAATAGTCTAGAGATATAAATGTTTCATGTACATAGCAACCTGAGAGTTGTACTGAATCTTGTATGTATTGAAATATATATCAAATTCATTGCAGGCAGTAATGATGTAGTACATAGTTCACTTAGACATCTTGTTTCTCTTCCTCTGTATTTAAACTGTTTACTACTTAGGATGTAATCTTCCTAAAGAGAAGGAAAATTAGGATCAAAGTAATCTAATATTTTGCTACCATAATGGATGCACCAAAATGTCTCATTATAAGGGTGGTAAAATCATATTTCCCAAAGGGAAATTTGGTGGTTATCAATGGGATTTGAGTAGCTCTAATGCTCACTCATTTGGATGACACTTGAGAAATATTCATAAGTAAAATAATGACATGCATACGGAAACTATTAATAATGATTTCATATTTGGACATCCAGTAAATTACTCTGGATTCTCTCTTTTCTACCCTGAAGGTTATACCAAAGAACTCTCTCTGCCCTCACCTCCATCTTGCTTTGTTCTTTTCTTTTTGCTTTTGAAGGGTTATAGCAGAGCCAGTCAATACTTACCATGATATTCACTAACTCATTTTTAGTCTTATTTCCCAGATTCCACCTCCTCAGGTACTTGTTATACGGTCCCACATGTTTCTCTTGATCATTACGGGGTAAGAAGCCAAGTAGGTATGAATCTGAATGACATAAGTATATTTTTCTCACCAAGGAATTCAGTCTATGTGGAATCTAGTCTATTTACAGGAAGTATTGGTAAAAATACAACCCACTGAAATGTATGTGTGGGTGCATGTGTGTGTGAGAGAGAGAAAGAGAGACAGAAATAGAGAGACAAGGAGACAGAGAAAGAGCAAGCACCAGAAACCTGCTTTTTGAACACTGAGCATTCCACATATTCATTACAACCTTCCAAATTTCCATTCAGAAACTATTGACTTTACAGACCATTTTCACTGATATCCAACAAAAATAAATTGCATACTTATAAAGCCTTTTATGGCTATAAAGCAATTTTACATATATTACTTCATTTGATAATCACAACCACCATTCCATAGCACAGGCAGGCTCTCACTAACCTTTCAATTCCATGAGAAGGAAACTTTTCCGTGCTTACAAAAGAGTTAACCATGGGAAGCATCTCCTGTAGTACAAAGTCAAAAACAATGAAAATGTCAAAACTTTAACTGAAACTGTATAAATTTGCTGAAGAGCCTATATAAATAATTCTACTTTATATTTTACCTGGAATGTTAAACCTAGCAAGGAAAATAGATTAAAAGGCTCAAATCAAATTGTTACTTGGGGTTTTTAGAATATCTTCCACATTTAGGAAAGTTTTTTTCTTCTTTAAGATGTACAATTAATTACCTATGTTAATGGAGAGATAATAAGATTGATTGAATTATCTCGACTGACTTCACTCAGATCCTATTCACAGATTATGTCTCCATTTTTTATTATTCTTCAAAGCAGCAGAAACAAATTCAACTCAATTTTAAACAGTTTTTTAATACCTGAAAATCCTGTTTTAAAACATGATCCAACTTTTTCCCAATTTTATATAATATTATTTATTACAGAATTGCCATATACTGCATGAAATTTGAACCATGATGAATTACTTATGAGATAGGCACATTTCAAATATTAATGAATTTAATTAAAGGTCATAAATTTATTAACACAAAGCGCCTTTCACATATGTGATTAATAACAAAAGAGGGTATTTAGGGCTTAATTTTTTACTAGCTTCCCAGTATTAGATTGTGATATGCATATTACAAGCATGATAGATATTCTTGATCAGTGGTATAAGAGTTCTCCTTAGGTTCTCATTAAACTCCTGCACCTTAGGATAACCTTGAGAAGTCCATTAGACACTAATAAATACATGCTTTCATTGTATAATTCTTATTAATGGTAATGGAATTTATATACATGCAGTAAGCAAAGATACTATAAATAAACTGTAAAAAAATGATAGGGATTGCAATTTCATAACTTAATACCAAAATAAAAGGTATATTTTTTGATTTGTTAAAATAAAACTGCACGAATGCCACATACGGGATAAAAAAATAGCTGCAAGAAAAAAATCTGCAGACATTTAAAAATATTTAAATGTTCGACAATAGTCAAGATAAAAAATAAATAAATACCTGGATTTTTTACAAGACTAATTTTTAAAAAACAACCATTTTGGATTCTATAAGAGGTTACAATTAAGTTTCTTAATGTATTGTTAGCAATACAATTGATAAATTGATAAACCACTAATCTCCCCTCTGCCCTTTCTGTGTTTATTTATTGTTGTTTTTCTTATTTAAAATATTCCCATGCTCATGTCTTGCTACGGGGAAAGACATTATGTAGATCAAATTAAACTATGAGTTGGAGAAATCAAAAGCCTGCCTATTTGCTTCCTCCTGATTTTGAACACAGGTCAGTTAAATTATGTTAATAAAATGACTGTTAAACTATTTTCGAAGTTAATCTGCAATTGAGATTTCCTAATATCTTCAGATGATGATTATCTTTGTCTTTCAGATTTATTTTTCCTTGCTACAAATTGCCCTAATGTACTTAAATTCCATTTCTTCTTAAATCATCAGAAAAACAAGGTCACTACCATGGAACAGTAGAATTTTAGATCTGCAAGAGACTGAAAAGATTGTGTACCTACCAAATAATAATTACTCTTCTTGCACACCACTAACATTGAGAAACTCAGTGGTATAAAAGCAGTCTATTTCCAATTGTTAAAACACTCTTTCTTATAATTAGCTGACATCTACTCTGTGGATAATTTCTACCAGAAAATCCTAGCTCTGAAAGCTTAAGGGAATAATTTTAATTCATCTCCCACAAAACAGCCCTTAAATACATGAAAGCTCAGTCTGTGCTATGTCCCTTTTCCCCACAGAACATCTGCAGCCCCTTCAACCATTGCTTATACAAGAAAGGGTTCATTACCCACTAACCTCTCTTCATAGATGTCAGAGAGATGCTCTCTTGCTTCAGTAAGGGACCAAGAATTAATCACAATTCACCTGGTGTGGGTTTAATGGTGCTGAGTGCAGGGAGCTTATTACCTTCTGTGAACTGAATTCCATTCTTTTACTAATGCAGTCTAACATGGCATTAGATCTTTTGTCAGCCCCATCACCTTGGATAACCCTCCATATCCATGGATATATTACCAGGGGGGAATTGACAGGAACTTTTAACAGATATCTAATCTGCACCACCCCCTTATCCCTTGATCAAATAGCAGTGCTGTTATAGCAGGCTATCCAGAATCCTACATGAATGGGTCATTAAAAACACTGTAGTGTTTGAGCCACTAAAGGGGGAGGGATTGTTCAAACATCCCTTCATTCATCTCTGTCCTCACAAATTCAGTATATATTATTGAGCCACAATCATACATCTGGTTGGACAGAGAGATAATGAACAGATACTGAATTTCAATTCCTAGTTTTGTCAGGTAAGTGAATCAACAATAATGTTCTGTGCACAGTAGTAATGTCATGAAAATTTATGTAATAGTGATGTGAAAGCACAGAGGAGGGACAGCCGACTCAGCCTAGGTCAGATGAGTGTCACAGAGATAACACTGAGAATCTCATCCTGAATTGAATCTGAAAAGAAAAGTGAGCATTTTTGTGGCTCCCTCTCCTCAGTGCCTTGGTGCTGAAAAATCAATGAAAAGCAATGTAAAAAACACAAATTGAAAAGGTGGATGAGTTATTTAATTAAAGGAGTTATTGATTAATCAATTATTTAGAAATAGAGTTATAGAATTATAGAGAAATAGAATTATGTCAGGCATGTGCGAGTCATAGAGATGAGAGTTTTGCCTATTCATAATAAGGTAAGTAGATTGGTGAAGAAGGAGCTTGTGCCTGTGGAGGAATAATGAGAAAAGAGAGTAGAGAAGTAGGTAGTGGAGAAAGAAATGAGAGGAGAGTGACAAAATACAGAAGAACCAGCTAGTACTGCTCTTGCAAAAGTCCAGTCAAGACAGAGAAAAGGGAAGGAAAAGTGGGGACAGATTCAAGAGATACTGAGGACCAAACAGATGTCAGAGGTGAGGGATAGTGATCATAATCCCTTTATTTCTTGCTTGGGTAACTATAAAGAAGAAGATTGCATTCACCAACCTTCACATCACAGGTAGGACAGGTTTTGAAAGTGGGGAGGATGACAAATCCAGTTTGATTTGGGCTAAGTTGATGATGGGGTACTCATAAGAGAGGTCTGTAAGGTACAGACAACCTAAACCCAGTCTCCAGTTGGGAAGAGAGGTCTAAATATAGATATTTGGGTCATCAGAGGGCAAAAGGGGGCATGGAAGCCCTTGTTGTGGATCAGATTGGCCATGAAAAGTGCATTGTGTGCAGAGAAAAATGCAAAACAAGTTCTCAGGAACACATGTATCTAAAGCATCTTCTAAGAAAGAGAAGTCTGCAAACCAGACTTTAGAAAGTAGTAAGAGAGATTTACTCTGTTGTAGTGACTGAATACATTTGAATGTTAAGTAACAAGGGTCAGCTGAGCAAACCTTGAAAAAAGGCAGGACAGAATTAATGGATCAAGGCTTCTTGCATTTACCTATATTTCTGAAAAGTTCTACTACCTCACAGATTTTAATTACAAAATAAGAACTTTATTTCCAAACAATAGATTTTTCTAAGGAATTAGTAAGAAAGGTATTAATTATTAATCCATTTTCCTTTGGTACCTTTCTCATATTCAGGGTCACTACTCAGCTACTTTTTGATGCTAAAAATTTCTGTCTAGAACCGTCTGTAAAAGCCAAGGTGGCAAAGGAGGTTGGGTCCAAATAGGGGGTGTCGAGATGGAATTTGACTTTTATTCTCTGCGAAATAGGAAGTTTGGCACTGTTAATATTCAGTAGCTCTGGACTGCAGTGTCCAGACTTTACCAGCAGGTGCTAATGTCTAACAAGACACCTTTGCTTAAGATCTCAGTTATGCAAAACCCCCCAGACTCTGCTCATTCTGGATAGCTGGATGACCCATCGTTTTAACCAACCAACCTGCTCCCCACACCCCTTTACATTTTGAAATGGATTTTTCCCTAACATATGTCTACAAATGTTTTTATCTTCAGATTTGTTTCTTTTTATGTTACAGTTAGAAAACAGAAGACCCTCATCTTCGCACCACCAAATTTAGCAGCCTTGTCATAATTGTATCTATTCTCTGCCTTCCCTCTTTATGCCCTGGATCAAAATCTATTCTTTTTTTGGTGCTCTGGATCCCATCTTCACTTACTCACCTTCATAACGACTTTCCTAGCTATCATCAGAAAGTATCTCGTCTCTCCTCTCTTCCACATACGTACATTTTCCCTCACTACTAGAACTTTCCCTTTAAAACACAAATATACTATATATTTCCCAACTTATAATTAACACACAAATACCTTGACCAGCCAATATTTATGTTCCCCTTCACAACATAACCTCAAGTGAGTGCTATTCCTGGTACCTCTACTTCTTACTTTCTATTTCCACCACTACTGACGTTGCAATCCAATCTCCACTTTTGCAATTAGAATTTACTGATGTTGCAATTAGATTTCATACATTACAATAAGTTCTACTGAATTTCCATTCTTGCTATAAACTGACCAAATCAAGAACCCCATATTTGAAAATCCAGTGGTCCCTCTTCAACTGTCATAATATTCATTCAACCTTCCACAAACATGATCAAGTTAGCCAACCCTCCCTTCTTGGAGCATTTTCTTCTATTGGTTTCTATGACAACACTCATCTCACCAGCTGCTTCTTGTCACCATCCCTTTGTTTATTTCTCCTCCTCCCATAATCTCCACTTTGATATGTATTATGAGTCTCACACTCAACATCCAAAACAGATTTGTGATTTATACCACAAATCCTTTTTTGATATTCCCCATTTCAGTAAATGGCATCACCAGCCATTCACACAATTGCTCAAGCCAAAAAGCCTATGAAACTTTCTTGCTGCCTCCTACCCATCCCTTCACTTCCCACATGCAATCAACCAGCAAATCCTGTCAGCTTCTGAAATATACCCACTTCTCCCCACCTCTACTCCATCCTACCTTGCCCCAAGACCATCGTATCCTCCCTGGACTTTCCTAACCATCTGGCAAGCTCTCTGCTTATACTTTTACTTCCCTGCAATCCAGAGTAATCATTGTTAACATTTTTCAACTCCTATCACCTGAGTAAAACGCTCCAGTGACTTCCCACTTCACATAGAATAAAATCCAAACTCCACATCAAACCCAGCCTCCTCTCCTACCTCAGCTTTTCCAAAATTTTCTCTACTCACGCTGCATCACTTTGTCCACATGATTCTTTTGTTTCTTGAAATTAGGAAGCTCATTTTGACCTCCGGGCCTTTGCTTTTATAGTCCTTCTGCCTGGAACACACTACCCTCCAGGCTCCTAATTCAGTTAAGTCTCTGCTGAAAGTTTCCACTATTAAAGCATTCCCTAATCTAGGTTTCTCCAGCCCAGCTATAAATTAGGTATCTACCATACTGACCTGTTTCCTTCATCTCACTTTTCACTATCTGAAATTAATTTTATTTTTATTATTATTATTTTTTTACATTGCTATCTGTCTCTGTCCACTAGAATATAAATTCAATGAAACCAGGTCTCTTGTCTGTTTGAGTCACTTCTGGATCTCCCTAGTGCCAAGCACATATGAAGTACATAGTAAGTTATAAATCAGTGATAAACCAGGGATAAATCCTGCCTGGATTTGATTCTGAGATCCCTAATAAATCAAAATAAGATTTATGGAGATAATAGTTTCATTCCTTAAATGTTAAAAACCTTGCAACCTGGCTGGAGGCATTTGAAAACCTCTGATTTAGAAGTGTAAAAATGGCTATGAAGCCCAAAGGAATTTATTTTGACATAGAATCCATACAAGGCTGTGTAAAAACATTTACATGAGACCTGTCCCAATGACATAATTTTTTTTTTTTTTTAGAATTTTAAGCTGTCCTGACTTTTATTTTATAGGGAGGGGTGTATAAAGGATGTTAAAAATAGCCTGATTTCATTTTTAAACTAGGAAAACAAACTTTGTGGAAACCACCCAAAGTAAAATATTCCAGAGTGAGGCAGAGACCCTGAAAAGTTTTAAAATTAGCACCTAGGTGATTTTAGTTGCTGTCTCCTACTGTGACCCCATTATATCTCCAGGCCCACAAAATGAGACAATAAAAGAGCATGAGATGTAGCCTCTGGTGGAAGTTGTCTTAACAGAGAAGCCATGATCTTTGGTCAAGTATCCAGCAACTGAAAGTTCCCAAGCTCAGGAGCTGCTCAGGTTTCTTTTTGAATCTCCTCCTGCCTGCATTCCCACATTGATTAGAGGTCTTGAATACAAGGGTTCTACATTGGTCTTAGGGGAGTGTGTTGCAGAGAGCCAGGTGGGGTGCTGACAAGGCTTACGGGGATGCTGTGAGTTTTATAAAGGAGAGGAACTGGTGAGAATCACTAAGGCCCTGATTAAAAACGAAAAGGGAGTGTGGGGATCCAATTTGGGCCTAACAAGCAAAAGAAACTAGATTTTTAGTAAAAAAACACCGATTTCCCCAAATTGCTCCATTCAGTGTCATTGGCTGAGTGGAGCCAGAACATAACAGCCCCTTCAACATTCTGCTGCCCGCTCCTTGGCCTTGAACTTCAAGGAGTTACAGCTTTCTAATCTGTAAATACACATTCATGGTCACTATTTATTCACAGAGTTGCAGGAAAAGGCAAATAATATTAATAAGCTCATAGTAAGAATTTAATATATCATCACACAAAAGAGCTAAAACCATAGCTTGTGTGTCTGCTTTCTTTATTTCTTCTGCCTCCATCTTTGCTGTTGGGCCATAATCTCTCAGTAGATCTTTGGGCAGCTATTTTGTTCCATCAGACTTAATACTGCTTATCTATATGAGGCCTCGACTTCATAAAATTGAAAATAAATGTATAAAAAAAGAAAATAAATGTATGGTTTTTCATTTACTCCCTTTCATCTCTGTTATGCAATAAGTTCCATGAAGGCAGGCTAAGTCTATACTCTTCACCCTATACCCTCACAGCCTAGCTTTGGATTTAAGCTGACTTCTAGTTGACTCCTGATTCAGTAAATATTTATTGAATGTTGTTGAGTGAATTGCTAGAAATCTGGTCAGCATAGCTATCACCCTACTGATAAATACAAACTGAGTGAAAGTTGGGGCTCTGTTATGAGGAACATGTATGAGCCATAGTGTATAAACTTTTAAATGACTTCTCCAGAGGCTTGTTTTCTTATATCTGAGCAGTTCAGCAGAAGGAGCTTTGAACACAGTGACTGAGGGAGGCCATTTACCAACCTTTGTGATCCCATACCAGCTGACTACTCTGGGCTTTAATTACTTCATCTATAAAATGAAAGTGATAGTGAACCCACTGGAATGTTGTGAAGACTTGGTGGTTATATTAAAACAAATTTCAATTTTATTTTTAAGTACGAGTAAGCATTTTTTAAACCAATATGACTGGAAATCCCAAGATACAATGAATCTAGTGGAACTTCAGGGATAGGTGACTGTCTGCTTGGTGCTTGGAGCCTCCCCAGGACACCTCATGAAAAGCTAGAGCTCTGAGGACTATAGTATCAAGTCCACCAACAATTACACTAACAGAAAGTATGATAGACTTGCAATAGACAGTAATTCTCTCTTTCCTTACTTTTTCTCATCCCTTAAGCTGAGGCTGCTTGATAAATAAGTTACAGATCAAAGGGCAAGGGAGGGGAGGGGTGCGTGATTTCCCTCCACGATGAGATTTAAGTTACCATTTTAGAGCTATATAAAATAAATTATCACCTGTCTTGGTAGTTCTCTACGTTTTAAATTGTTGGTATTGCACTAAAGCAGAGATTGAAATTACTGAACACAAACATCAGACATGAAAGAAAGACCACTTCCCCAGTACTGTTTCAAGTCATCTTAACTAAAGTTCCACAGATGAAGCTGAGCCCCTCCTAGGGATAGAGCAAGAAGCATTATTTGATAACATCATGAGCACATGATTGGTACAGAGCCATTTACAGTAAAAGCAAGCAGCAAAAAAATACTTTAACAGCTACAAGTTGAATATCAAACACAAAAGTGATAGTCAACTTCTTGTTGTTTTTAATTTCTCCTCCACTGTAGAGAAAGGAAAAGAGAGTTGGTTCATAGTGATTTCCAACAGTGAACTGGTATCAGGATCAAGTTGTTTTTCCTCTCTTTCTCCGCAGACACAGATCACTCAGCCCTGCCAGAGGCTCATGGGTCTGGCAGTGTCTGCCAGTCACTATCAGCAGGGAATATCGTTTAGCCCCCTGGCCTCTCTTTTCTTTTTGTGGGGTCCCATCCAATGATACCTCAGTCTCTACATAAAACAGCTCAGTTCCACAAGCACCCAGAGCACCATATATTAACATTTGCATTTCTTCATCTTTCAGTTTAGCTGATGGCCCTTGATTTGCACTTAATGGTGCTTTTTGCTCTGCCAGCATGCATTGTTGCTTTATCTAATTTTTACACAAAAAGTCGGCCCATGGAGTGAGCTGGGTAGGTGACCTGCACAGCCCAACAAGAGTGTCAGGATGCCTTTTCTTTCCTTCTCAGCCCATCTGAAATACTCCTGGCAGTCCCATATAGAATTGCCCTTCTTCCCATGGGCAGCTTAACATTTGTGGACTTTTCCTAGGAATGCAGCAAATTGCACAGCTAGAATTCTCTCTTGTGAGGATAAAACATCCAGCCTGAACAAGAGCTCAAGAAATAACCCGCACTACGGTTGTTATCTCTTATCCAAGCCTGCCCTGTCCCTCTGAGAAGATATCTAACACTTGTAAGCAACACATTTACATAATCTCTTGAGTTTCCAAGTTTGAGAAAAAAAATATCAGGAAGCCAGGCTTAGGTAAAGCCTAACAATGCTGATCACCCACTAGTTTAATTTTAAGGAGGGGGAAAAATAATAAGTGGTCATAAATTATTTCCTAAGGTTGCTTTGGACAAGTCACAAGAGAGTATCATTACTTTAGTCCCTGCTAGCTGAGTATGAACCAGAACAAACAAACCTTTCTCTTACTAAGGAAAGTCTTAAAGGAACTTGATTGCTGCTTATTGTTCCCCTGACTGCTTTGATCAGGAAAGCTAAGGAGCTGGCAGGGCTAGCCTCATTCCCAGCAGGCTTCTTAGCCTGCCTACTACAGAGAGAAATGCCTCCTTGGGGTTAACATGCTGTATAAGAGTCAAAGTGAAAATGATCTAGTGACAACTAAGGAGGATTCTAAGGCCTCAATCAACCTCACAATATGAGGAGCCTACATCTCACCAGAGAGACTGAAAGGCAAAGAAAGCCCAGTGCACCTTCTTTCATTGTATTCCTTGTGCCCAAATAACAAAGGATTAGTACAGCCTGAGCTTCTTTTAATGCTTACCAAGAATAAAGAACAGTGTAGGAGGAGTCAGAAAAAAAAAAAAAAAAGGAAAGGAATTGGAGGGAGGAATCAGGAAGAAATATGCTGGGTGATAAAGGCAACAGAAGCAAAATGCTCTCAGGTCTCTGAAGAAAGTGGCTGCTACGGAGATGGCACTCCCTGAGGTTCAAAGCCAAAGAGCAATTCTCTTCCATATACAATGCCACTAGCTGGATACACATGATCATAGGAGTGGCCTCAGGCAGACTGGGGTCCTTATTTCTCCTCTCTGCCAGAGAGTAGGGCAGGTGGTCCAAGAAGAAGCAACCAGGGTCTCTCCCAGAGGCTGGAAATTTGAAAAAAAAAGAGAAAGTTTTCATTATTTTTGGAGGCCAGGATCTATGGTATGTGGATATAATATTAGCCAATAGCCACTATGCTCAGGACCTCAAGTACAGGACCTGTTGGGCCATGGCTGGGAGTATTTTCCACCTACCAACCCTGAAAGCAGAGAGAATCACATTGCCAATAAGTTAAACATGAGGCAAACATGGTTCAGGTCCCAGAGCAGGTACCTTCATGAGCTAGCTTGCAAGAGAATATTCCCATTCTCCCAGATTGTTGAATATTCCTTCTACTTTACAATCAAGCAGAAATCTGCCCTATCATTAACCTAAGCAAAAAGTTCTTCTTTCATTCATTCAACAATATTTGTTCAACCAAGCCCTGTTTCAGACACTAGACAATACTAAACAACAAAATCTGGATTTTATAGAACTTAGAACTGATTAAAAATAAACAAGAGAATATAGAAAGTAAATAATATAGCAGGCAACAGTTATGGAAAAAATAGTGTAGGATAAGAATCAGTTACATTGGAGAAGTGTTGTAATTTTAAACATTGAAATTTTAAGTTTTTGAGTTGACTTTTTTCAAATGGGAGATTTTAAGGAAGTGAGGAGGGAGCCATGTGGATATGTAGGGTGCAAGCATTCCAGACAGATGAAAGAACTATAACAAAAGCCCTGAGGTGGAGATAGCAAAGAGGTCAGTATGACCAGGCAGATCAAAGGTGGAGTGAGTGATGAAGTTGAGGTCAGAAAGAAAAGGGGCATTGACTGTGTACAGCTTTGTAGGCCATTGTAAGGACATTATCTTTTGCTCTGAAAGACCTCAGGAACCATCAGAGGTCTTCCCTAGGTGAGTGACACTGTCTGACTTACATTTAAACAGGGTCATTCTGGCTGCTCTGTGGAGAACACTAAATGATATCAACAGAAGCAAGGAAATGCTTGGGAAGTAAACCAGGAGAGCTGATAGTTGCCTGGATCAGGTAGTAACAGGGAAGGTAGTGAGAGTTGTTCATCATTTAGATATATTTTGAAGGCAGAGATAAAAATTATTTCTTGATATTAATTTAGGTTATTATTTTTATGTTATTCTTAATACTCTATCAACCCATTTATTCACTTAATCTTGTTGAACATTGACTTGGTGTTCAGCCCTGTGTTGTGCTTTTTAAGCAATAAAAGATAATTTAAAGCAAGGCTTCCAGACCCTATAAAATTTATAATCTAGGGAGGGAAGGAAGACAAATATCTAAATGATTATAATACTGGGGGGGGGGGGTGTTATTGTCATAAAGAAATTAAGATCAGCCTCACAAGATTTCCTGCTTAGAAGGTGGAAGACTTGCCTAATGGCTGTAGGAGACTTCTGAAAGAACTACCTCAAAATGCAAGTGTCTATGATATAATCCTCCAGTATTTAAAACATGTTTAATACAAAAATATATCATTTAAAGAAGAAGCTTATAGGTTTCTGTTTTATTTCGCAAAACTATATTTGAGAAGATTATGGTTTTTTCCTCGAGGCTATTATGGGAAGCCCAGAACCCCCTTCAGGAATGTAGGATTTTTCCTACAGTTTCTGGGACAGATAGCCTCAAGTGTCAGCCCACTTCAGGAACTGCTTTGACTGAAGAAAGTAGTTTTGCCAAAAATATTCCTCCTTCCCACGGTAACCTAGGTCCCTTTTTCCAAATCAAGACAGCTCTGAAGGGTCTTCTCGGCCTCAGAGTTCCCTGTAGAGTTCACTAAAACTCCATCACAACCCCACTTTTTTCCCCACTCTGTATAGGTGATGGTCTCAGGAACATAGCCATATGAATTTTCTGTGCACTAACCTCCTTCTCAGAGTCCATTTCTTTTTTTTTATAGGTATTCATTTTTTTTTTCCAACAACAATTTTTTTATTGTTGTTCAAGTACAGTTTTCTGTCTTTCCCCCCACTCCTCCTCACTAGTCCAGCCCTCCCTACTCCCTCCCCTTTTTCCACCCCCCCCCTTGTTATTGTCCATGTGTCCTTTATAATTTTTCCAGTAAATCCTTCACCCTTTTCCTCCCTTATCCCTTCCCCTCTCCTCTCTGGTCACTGTCAGCCTGTTCTCAATTTCAATGTCTTTGGCTATACTTTCTTGCTTGTTTTATTGATTAGGTTCCTGTTAAAGGTGCGATCATATGGTATTTGTCTTTCACCGCCTAGCTTATTTCACTTAGCACAATGCTTTCCAGTTCCATCCATGCTGTTGCAAAGGGTAGGAGCTCCTTCTTTCTTTCTGTTGCATAGTATTCCATTGTGTAAATGTACCACGGTTTTTTGATCCACTCATTTACTGATGAGCATGTAGGTTGCTTCCAGCACTTGGCTATTGTAAATTGTGCTGCTATGAACATTGGGATGCATAGGATCTTTTGGATTGGTGTTTCAGGGTTCTTAGGATATAATCCTAGTAGTGGAATTGCTGGGTCAAAAAGCAGTTCCATTATTAGTTTTCTGAGGAAATTCCATAGCGCTTTCCACAGTGGCTGTACCAGTCTGCATTCCCACCAATAGTGCACTAGGGTTTCCTTTTCTCTACGACCTCACCAAGACTTGTTGTTTTTTGATTTGTTTATGATGGCCATTCTGACAAGTGTGAAGTGGTATCTTGCATCTCTCTGACGGCTAGTGATGCTGAGCATCTTTTCATGTGTCTCTGGGCCCTTTGTATGTCCTCCTTGGAGACTTGTCTGTTCAGGTCCTTCGCCCATTTTTTAATTGGATTGCTTGTCTTCATATAGTGGAGTTATGTGAGTTCTTTATATATTTTGGAGATTAAACCCTTGACTGAGGTATCAGTGGCAAATATGTTTTCCCATAAGGTTGGTTCTCTTTTCATTTTAATACTGTTTTCTTTAGCTATGCAAAAGCTTTTTATTTTGATGAGATCCCATTTGTTTATTCTTTCCATTATATCCCTTGCTCTAGGGGACATATCAGTGAAAATATTGCTGCATGGAATATCTGAGATTTTCCTGCCTATGTTCTCCTCTAAGACGTTAAAGGTATCATAACTTATATTTAAATCTTTTATACACCATGAATTTATTTTTGTGTATGGTGTAAGTCGGTGCTTGAGTTTCATTTTTTTGCATATAGCTGTCTGGCTCTCCCAACACCATTTGTTGAAGAGGCTATTTTTGCTCCATTATATGCTGCTGCCCCCTTGGTGACAAATATTAATTGATTATAGATACTTGGGTTTATTTCTGGGCTCCCTATTCTGTTCCATTGGTCCATGTTCTTATGCCAGTACCAGGCTGTTTTGATTACAGTGGCCTTGTAATACAGTTTGATATCAGGTATTATGATCCCTCCTACTTTGCTCTTCTTTCTCAAAATTGCTGCAGCTATTCAGGGTCATTTATGGTTCCAGATAAATTTTTGAAGAGTTTGTTCTATATCTGTGAAATATGCCATTGGTACTTTATTTTTTTTTAAGATTTTATTTATTTATTTTTAGAGAGAGGGGAAGGGAGGGAGAAAGAGAGGGAGAGAAACAGCAATGTATGGTTGCCTCTCACATGGCCCTCACTGGAGACCTGGCCTGCAACCCAGGCATGTGCCCTGACTGGGAATCGAACCGGGACCCTTTGGTTCCCAGCCTGTGCTCAATCCACTGAGCTACACCAGCCAGGGCCCATTGGTACTTTAATACAGATTGCGTTGAATCTATAAATTGCTTTGAGTAGTGTTGACATTTTGATGATGTTAATTCTTCTAATCCATGAACACAGTATATGTTTCCATATGTTTGTGTCTTCCTTAATTTCTTTCTTCAGTGTTGTGTAGTTTTCTAAGTACAGGTCTTTTACCTCCTTGGTTAGGTTTATTCCTAGATATTTTACTTTTCTTGTTGCTATACTAAATGGGATTTTTTTCCTAATTTCTGTTTCTGATGTTTCATTGTTGGTATAAAAAAATGTCTTTGATTTCTGAATATTGACTTTGTATCACACTGTTTTGCCAAATTCATTTATTATGTCAAGTAGTTTATTTATGTAGTCTATAGGATTTTCTATATACACTATCATGTCATCTGCAAACAATGACAGTTTTGTTTCCTCTTTTCCAATTTGGATGCTTTTTTTTTTTTTTTTACTTGTCTGATTGCTATGTCTAGGACTTCCAACACTATGTTGAATAGAAGTGGTGAAAGTGGACAACCTTGTCTTGTTCCTGATCTTAGTGGGAACGATTTTAGTTTTTTCCAATTGAGTATGATGTTGTCTGTAGGTCTCTCATATATGGCCTTTGTTATGTTGAGGAATGCTCCCTCTATTCTGACTTTGCTGAGTGTTTTTATCGTAACTGGGTGCTGTACCTTATCAAGTGCTTTTTCTGCATCTATTGATATGATCATGTGGTTTTTGTCTTTGCTTTTGTTTCTGTGATTTATTATGTTTATTGATTTGCAAATATGGAACCATCCTTGCATCACTGGGATGAATCCCACTTGATCATGGTATACAATCTTTTTAATGTATGGCTGGATGCACTTTGCAAATATTTTGTTGAGGATTTTAGAATCTATGTTCATCAGTGATATTGGCCTGAAAGTTTCTTTCTTTGTTGTGTCTTTATCTGGTTTTGGGATTAGGATGATGCTGGCTTCATAAAAGGAGTTTGGGAGTCTTCCATCATTTTATATTTTTTTGAATAGTCTATGAAGGATTTGTAGAATTCTCCTGGGAAACCATCCCATCCAGGGCTTTTGTGTGTAGAGAATTTTTTGATTACTGCTTCAATTTTTTCAGCTGTTATTGGTCTGTTCAGGCTTTCTGCTTCTTCTTCAATCAGTTTTGGAAGATTATATTTTTCTAGAAATTTGTCCATTTCACCTAGGTTTACAAATTTTTTGGCATATAGTTCTTTGTAGTAATTCCTTACAATCCTTTGCATTTCTGTGGTATCCATGGTAAACTCTCATCTTTCATTTCTGATTGTGTTTATTTGTGTCCTCTCTTTTTTTCTTGATGAGTCTGCTTAAATGCTTGTCCATTTTGTTTATCTTTTCAAAGAACCTGCTCCTGGATTTATTGATCCTTAGAATTGTGCTTGTAGTCTCTATATCATTTAATTCTACTCTGATCCTGGTTATTTCCTTCCTTCTACTTGCTCTGGGCTGTCTTTGTTGTTGTTCTTCAAGTTCTTGTAGGTGTAGGGTTAGGTTGTTTGTTTGAAATGTTTGTATTTTTTTTAGGTAGGCCTGTATTGCTATGAACTTCCCTCTCAGGACTGCTTTTGCTGTGTCCCATAAGTTTTGGGTTGTTGTGAGTTCATTTTCATTTGTTTCCAGAAACTTTTTGATTTCTTCCCTAATCTCATTCTTGATCCATTCATTGTTTAATAGCATGCTATTCAATATTCATGATTTTGAGTGTTTTTGAGTTTTTTTCCTTGAGGTTGGTTTCTAATTTCAGTCCCTTGTGGTCAGAGAAAATGTTTGATGTGATTTCAATTTTCTTGAATTTGTTGGGGCTTGTTTTGTGTCCCATCATGTGATCTATCTTTGAAAATGTCCCATGTGCATTTGAAAAGAATATGTATTTTGCTTCTTTGGGGTGAAAGTCTCTCTCTCTCTATATATATATATCAGTTAAGTCCATTTGATCTAGGACATTGTTCAATGCTGCAATATCTTTGTTGATATTTTGTTTGGAAGATCTATCCATTTTTGACAGTGGTATGTTGAAATCCCCTAGTATAATTGCGTTGCTGTCAGTATCTTTCTTGAAGTCCTCCAAGATTTTCTTTATGTATTTGGGTGCTCCTATGTTGGGTGCATATATATTTACAATACTTATATCTTCTTGATGGATTCTTCCCTTGAGTATTATGATGTGACCTCTGGATCTCTTTTTATATACTTTTTTGAAGTCTATTTCGTCTGATATGAGTATTGCTACCCCAGCTTTTTTTCCATGTTTGCTTGGAAAATTTGTTTCCAGCCCTTCACTTTCAGTCTGTGTAGGTCTTTTGTCCTGAGGTGGGTCTCTTGTAGGCAGCATACGTGTGGGTCATGCTTTCTTATCCATTTAGCTATTCTATGTCTTTTGGTTGGTGCATTTAATCTTTTTACATTTAAGGGTATTATTGATAGGTACTTATTCATTGAAATTTTTTTTGTATCTGTGTTCTTCTCTCTCTCTCTCACTCTTTTCCTTCCTTTTCTTAAAGCAGTTCCTTTGCATCTCTTGCAGAGCTGGTTTGGTGGAAGTATATTCTTTTAGACTTCTTTTGACAGAGTCCACTTCTTGAGGACATGACATGAAATACCTTTATGAACTCAATCCAGTGAGCCAGGTGGATAGACTTGTATACTTTCCCATCAGCATCTAATTTCAGATTAAAGTTTGTCTTTGAATGAATGTCTATGACTTCTTTTGTCAAAAAGAAAAACACTCGCCCTGACTGGTGTAGCTCAGTGGATTGAGTGTGGGCTGGGAACCAAAGTGTCCCGGTTTGATTCCCAGTCAGGGCACATGCCTGGGTTCCAGGCGAGGGCCATGTGAGGAGCAACCATACATTGCTGTTTCTCTCCCTCTCTGTCTTCCTCCCTTCCCCTATCTCTAATAATAAATAAATAAAATCTTTAAAAATAAAAATAAAAACACTTTATATAACCCATTTTTGTCTGTAGCTGCCAGGAAACTTAAGGCTCAATTTAATAATTAAATAAGAATACATTTCTGCTGTCTGGAAATATCTACTCTCTCTGACCCTATTTTTCAACACAATCATTCTTGTTTCCATGATGTTCAATCTTACAAGCCACTCAAATTCCTCTGGGGAAAAAATGGACTAATAGTCTAGGAAAATATTTTTGCCACATGGTTTAATAACTTTTTTTTAGATATTTCCAGGTGTCTGGACTCAGGCCCAGAGGTCATTAATGCAGAAAGCACTTCCATAGCCTGAATAAGCTTCTGCCTTCACCCTTACACATCATTCAAAAGAGATACAAAACCAGCTCTAAAAACCTTAACAGTAATAGGTTTTTATTAAAGTTGTCTTGAGGATACCACGAAGGTGAGGGACATGGGATTTAATGTTCAAGCAGCTTTTAAAGCAGGGATATTATAGGTGTGCCAGTGGAGGAACATGTTCCATGTGTTTTTGCAGTGTTTATAAGGGCCTCCCTGACTATGTCTTCTTGATGGGAATGAGCTGACCACATCCGGTTATGAAATGAAAGAGTCCAAGTCTTCCTCTACCGACTCCTTCACAGCTAGGGGACTGGACCTTTTCTGACCTAAACCCAAGTCATTAAATAAGAAAACATAGCCAAGAGGAGGAGCAGATTAGTTGTCTACACTGCAAAGATAGCAATATAATGGGGACAAAAAAGGCCTGATCAGGTTCTTTCTGAAAAACTACTAATGGTGCCCCCTAATTTTCAACACCTTGTGCAGATGTTTCATAATAAGAATTCACTCAGGCAAAATTTATTTGGGATCCTAAAACTATTGAGCAAAGGTTGATGAGGAATAAGGTATTTACAACATCTCCAAATATCTCCTAACAAATTATATACTAGTCACAAAAGGGAACACGGTAACTCTACAGTGGAGAAATCTTGCTGAAATCACATTAAGCAAGTGATCAAAATTAATTAACATTATAGATCATGGGATGACAAGTCTGTCCCCCTGACCAGACTCTGAAATTGTAGAGAATAAAGCCCAAGTCTTTGTTAACTCCAGATTCTATAACACCACTTAGTAGTGAAGGCTGAGGATACTAACATTTACTGGGAACAAAATATGTACTCATAGTTCTCTGTCAGGTGGTATTTTACACAGAAAACTGCTAATGATCAAAAAGAGCAAGGACCTTGTTCAAGGTAATAATACAGTCAGTGATTTTGAAGATTCATATTTGAGTCCAGATCTGCCTGACTCTAAAGCCCATGTTTTATTTGCTTTCTCAAAATGTTCTTAGTATGGAATCTAACCATAAAACAATTGAATTCTTCAACAACATGACAGAGATTTAGTCATCAGAAGAATTGAAGACAAAAAAAAAAAAATGTGCCTTGGCAGAAGTCATGAACTTAAATGATAATGATTGCCCTCTTAATACACAAAATGTGTGAATGAGGTAAGAATATGGTGCATGCGGTGAATTGGAAAATGAATGTTTTATCAAATCTGTTGTTGGTATTGCAGATGAAAATCCAGTGTTGCCAGCTCTTTTGATGTTTCATGAGAAGAAAGATCTGAATGTATGTGAAACCTTCCAGGTTTTAAACATTGGCAGCTAATTTTTAAAAAGTAAAATGCTTATATGGCCAAACTAAACACATCTATATGCCATATTTGGCTTGTGTTCACCAGTTTACAACCTCTGGCATAGGGCATTGTTCTTACGATCCTTCCTATTGTCAGCAGTGGTCCTGTCTTCCCATATGTTACTGGTGTGAGGGCCTCACCATGTGACCCATTCTGGGATTGCTTCCACAGTTAGGAGCACAAGAGACTGAGTTAAGCCTTAGCTGAAGTTAGAGTAAAGGTATAATAAACTGACATGATTGCTGGCATTTCATAACTGATTACCTAGGGGTGAGAAGGAGGACTGGAGTAGAAGCCAAACTCCTCAGTCAATAATGTCCAAGCCCACAGATTGACACTACCACTAGCTATGTTGCCAGTGACTCCCTTGTGTGCTCTTAAAGTGACATTATTAAGAAACAGCAATATATGTTTGAGAAATACATAACACAAGCATTTTTTAATGCTCTAAGTTTATGTTAAATTGGAAAATAAAGTAAAAAAGAATACAATTGTCTTAAATTTACTTTCATTCAGAAAAGAATTTAAGAGCTCCTTTCCTTATTTATTAAGAGAATATAGCATGAACTCCTTAGTGAGATTGCCTGGGTTTCAGGCCCTCTCACTCATCACCTGTCATGAATTCTGGCCAGCAGGAGTCATATGTCATGGCAGCATGTAAATAATTTTACATGTAATATTCTGGACTAGAAACCATGCATCCCCTCCATTATCATCTTGGAGAGGCCCTGAGCCACGTGTTGACCGGCTTTTTATTACTGTTTCTCGGGCACTTTACATCTGAATGGTTTTCATTAACTATGCATGGATTGTAGATTTACATTAGGTGGTAAATGCATAAAATGGCACATCAAGAGGATAGATATGCAAATGGAAAGACAATAGGCTTGGGCTGACTCACTGGTCTGAGGTAGCTAGGCATGCATTAGCATAAGTTCTTTTGATTCAGGGAGAGAGAGGTTTTAGCAAGAGCAAGTTTTTGAATCTAAGAAATGTACCATCCTGATTTACCCACAGGAAATTCCTCTGTCACACACATGGGTCCTGCTTGCCGTCTTATGTTCCACGAGAGTCTGTGCTCCCTTAGACATGAAACATTAGAACTACAATTCCCATGGTGGGATGCATGAATTTCCTTTAATCACCAATGACCTTTTAGAAAGTTATTGAATGTGTAGATCAGTTTCTTCCTTTCTAATATGCAGGTAAAATAGCATCTATCTTAGAGAGTTGTTGTGAGTTTCATAAAACATACAAGAGAAGTATGTTTTATGTATTATCTTTTATTATTAATAAATTTATAAGAAAGTGACTGATTAAAAGTAATATAAGAAAATAACTAAAAATATGTCCATAAATATTACTTTAAAAGTCTTCATCTGATAAAGTAGGAAATAGCTTCTTATGACTTTGTTTTAATACAATACTTCGTTAAGAATGTCTTCAGCTATAGTCACCAAAGTCATTAGGATTCTGCATAATTTTAAATCAGGTACTTTCCTTATAGATATCCAGAATGAAATAATAAATAGAAGATAATGGATACCTAGAGTATTTTTTCAAGGATAAAAAGTTAATATAACCATGACTCTGTAAAAAGGTGACATAAAATATCAAATAGGAAAAGGATGATAAAAACTTATTTTAAAGCATTTTGTCAGATACTGCCCAGAACTGCTAAATTGTCTTTCTATTCTCAATAATAGGAGTCAAAGACCTCAAAGCCAGTATAAAAAATGTGAAACAAACCATTTCAGAAGCAGCACCTGATAGGAGAAAACAGGATTTCCAAATCAATTTCTCATGATCCAATATGGATTAAGCAGTTTATTTGTTTTGACATTTCTCATTTGCTAAGTGCCAGCATGCCAAAGTAATCTTCTTGTGATACATACACAGACCAGAACATGTATTATTATTTATTTAGAGGATTTATAGCCCGTTGTCCTCCAGAGAAGTCGTTTGAAAACAGAAATATTTTGAAATTGAGACTGCAGGTAGCTTCACCTGATAATAGTTTAATATGATCATTTCACTTCTGCAATGGAAAACCAATCTCTACGATTTTAGACAAGATAAGAAAGATCTTCCAGATTTATACAGTGAACACAACCACGCAGGGATAGATTTGAACAACTACCCCTCATAAAAAGTAGTTGTAAAATTAGATTATGGGGATGGTTGCAAAACTCTATAAAATACTTAAAACTGCCCTGTGGCTCAGTGGATTGAATGCCAGCCTGTGAACCAAAGGATCACTTGTTCCATTCCCAATCAGGGCACGTGCCTAGGTTGTGGGACAGGTCCCCAGTAAAGGGCATGCAAGAGGCAACATACATTGATGTTTCTCTCCCTCTCTTTCTCCCACCCTTGCCCCTCTCTAAAAATAAATAAAATTTAAAAAATAAACAGAAAAGATCTAATTTATAAAAAGATATAAATACATATACTTAAAACCATTGACATGTATACTTTAAGTTTTAGGGTATGTAATTATATCTCAATAAACTGATATTTTTAAAGAAAAGTGATAGTAATTTGTATTCAAGAATCTTTCTATTTAAGTGTACTTTAATCACCTCCCATTTATCTTATTGTTGAATTAGACACAAATAGAGACTTGGAGACTCTTAATAAGGCTCTTAAATAGAGATTAGTAAAAGTGAAAGAGATTGGACAGGGTACAGAAATTATTTCATATGGAGTCAAACTAATTTGAGTTTGATTCCTAGTACTTTATTAACTATTTGACCTTAAGCGAATAACATAATTTCTCTGAGCTTCAGTTTCATCATCTATAAAACAGTGATTATAATACTTTTTTCATTGGGTTACAGTGAAATTAAAATCAGATAATATAAGTAAATTGACTAGCACAGTGCTTCGCCTACAGTACCTCAATAAATGTTTGCCTCCTTTCCCATCACTCCCTGGCTCCCCGGGGCTCACGCTTTGTGAGTTTTACAAGAAGTGAATGGACATCTTTCCAATATGGTGCAGACTCATATAACTTGAAGTGACTCCCAGAGGTTCCATTCTCCAAAAAGTCCTCTTCACTCCATTTTGGGAAAGCTTGAAGAACTATATAATGCATAAAAGAAGATGAGGAATTAAATCAGTATACAGAATTTACCTCGACATGGTGATAATCAATCTCTTAACTGGAGAGTTATGGATGTCATTATAGAGCAGACAGTTCCAACATCTCAAACCCCACTGTCCTGCAATGGTACCCTTTGGTGTAAGTGATGGCTTACACAACCTATCGCCATTTCACCTGTGTGTATGCATTATATTTGTTTTTGAACATTATGTATGTTAATTACTTCTTGAGTGCAGTGACTTAGTTAATATTAGTTTAACATTAAAAACAGCGGACTTCAACACCCAGCTAGAGTGCTTCTGCCTTAAAAAATAAAGTGGGGGGGAGTAAACAGATTTTAAAAATCTGCGTTTTGAGGTTTCAAAATGTAAACTAAGTGAATTAAGTAATACCCATGCAGAACCTGATTTCTGCCTGGTAACCAGAGATAGAAGTATAACCAAGGACTCTTTCAATCCAAGAGCAGTATCACTGCCTCACAAACTCTGATATCCAAGAGCAAGCATTCTAGCAGGGCCTGTGCTCAGCACCGACTAGGGAGAGCATTTTCCGTGCACACTGTGTTTCTACTGCACATGGACACTCAGAGGGGATTGGTAAGATCAGGAAACTGAGGCTTGGAGGTTATTGGTCCATGCCACCACCAAAAACATGAGCCTGAAAGTCAAAGTTTTTCTAGTTCTCAAATCTATAGTCTTAATTTTAATTAAAGCCCCTTCATATCAACCTATATTCTTCAGGATGGACAAAAGTCAACTTTCATTTATTCCCATGGAAGACCCATGCTTGGAAGATTTGGGGTTAAAAAATAAGTGATGGATAACAGGTCTGAAATAAAAACTATTTGAAATAATTCTAAGAAAAGTTATTGACCAAATCATTTCTACATGCTCAGTTGCCCGGATTCACAAATGAAAGGAAATTTTAGAGGTAACTACAAAATAGGGGACAATAACAGGTACTTCAAAAGATTAGTCATAAACTAAATAAGGACACCTCAAAACAGTGAAACAGGGGAAAAGAAGACAAACTCTAAAGTTGGGATGAGACTCAGGTAGACCCTGTCTTCAGTTCAGGCTTTGAATGCACTAACATCCTCAGGCTCCCACAGGGCACACAACTCAGTAGCTAGAAGTTGATCCTGTCAGTAGAGGTGAATGTGCACCCTAATGCCACATCTGCCCAAGAAACCCGATTTGCTCCAATCACCACACAATAAAAAGGACCTTCCATCGTCCTGACTTTGTTCACAGTGAAGTTCTGACTCAATGTTGTAAGCTTCGAAAGGATTAGGAAAGTATATGTCTAGCATTTTTGCTTCTACAATGGGAATCTGGCTCTCCACAAGTAACCATAAGATGGGGAATTCCCTTAGCACAAGCAAGAAATCAAATACTGGACAGCTAAATGAATAATAAATGTTCATTGCTGAATTGTTTCAATTTATGCCACTTACTATGGCCTCCAAGTACTACTACACAGTCAGTCCCAAAACTCCAGAAAGTTGTAAGAGTCCAGAGCTTTCTGTGGAAAGCATAAATTTCTTTCAAAGCCTTTCTTCCCCTTAAGATTGTCTGTCTTGGATCTGATGAAATCTCAAATTCCCAGACCTCCCAGATTCCTCCCTAAAGTGGTTGGAAATGTCCCAAACCATAGAGTTCTTTCAGAATGAAACATTCTTAAGGAAATTGCAGAACTAAATATATCTTAATGTCATGCCACCATTCAAATCTCTGCTTTTAAATGTTCCTATTAGGCCATGCTATTGATCTGTGCCCCTGTCAGGGAGACTTTGCCTTACAGGACTACTGAAATTTTGAACAGTCTCAGTTCTGAGGAACCCAGTGTACTGTGAAGTCCCTGTCATTTACACCTACCCAGGCTTATTCAACACCATCTTTTAAATTTAGGTATAGTTAAGTTTAGTACCATGAGAAACTGTAAATTTAAAAACTGTGCTGTATATTTACCAATGATACATCTGATTAGGGATTAATATTCATAATTTATTAGAAAATTATAAAACTCAACACCAAAAAATAAAGTAAATAATCCAATTAAAAAATGGTCAAAAGACCTGAATAGACACTTCTCTAAAGAGGACATACAGATGACCAATAGACATAGGAAAAGATGCTCAATGTCACTAATCACCAGAGAAATGCAAATTAAAACCAGAATAGGTATCACCTCACATCTGTCAGAATGGCGATTATCAACAAATTAATAAACAACAAGATTTGGCAAGGATGTGGAGAAAGGGGAATCCTTATGCACTGTTGGTGGGAATGCAGACTGGTAGAGCAACTGTGGAAAGCAGTAAGGAATTACCTCAAAAAATTAAAAATGAAACTGCCTTATGACCCAGAAATTCCACTTCTGAGAATATAGCTGAAGAAACCTGAAACACTAATTCAAAGGAATATATGCACCCCTATGTTCATTGCAGCATTATTTACCAATGGCCAAGATTTGGAAGCAGCCCAAGTGCCCATCAGTAGATGAGCAGATTCAAAATCTGTGGTACATTTATACAATGAAATACTACTTGGCCATAAAAAAGAAGGAAATTGTACCTTTTCTGACAGCATGGATGGAACTAGAGATTATTATGCTAAATGAAATAAGCCAGTCATAGAAAGAAAAGTACCATATGATTTCATTTATATGTGGAATCTAATGAACAAAATAAATTAACAAACAATATAGAAACAGACTCATAGATATAGAGAACAGAGTAACAGCTATCAGAGGGAAGAGTGTTTGGGGGTCTCAATGAAAAAGATGAAAGAATTAAGAAAAAAGCAAACACAAAATTCATAGACACAGACAACAGTATGGTGGTTACCAGAGGGAATGGAGTGGGGGGAGCAGGTAGAAGAGGGTAAAAGAGGGATAAATGATGATGGAAAGATACTTGACTTGGGATAGTGAACATACAATACAATGTACAGATGATGTACTATAGAATTTTACACCTGAGACCTAAATAACTTTATTAACCAATGTCACTCCAATAAATTTAATTAAAAAACAAAATAAAATAAAAATTGTGTTGTAGTTTAAAAAGAGTCCTGATTAAAACTGCCTATTTCATATCTGGGTCTACCACTCACTAGATATATAATCTTGGGCAAACTGAACTTTACTGAACCTTAGTTTTCTCATTCCAAAGAATTGGCTAAGAACTCTGATGAGTTATGGAAAAATAAGTGAAAGCAAAGAACAGATGACTTAATAGACAGGAAAAAAAATCTAAGCCCAGGTTTATACATGTCTAAAACAGGTAGCTTGGGATTGAGTTCCAGGTTAAGATTGCATTTGTATAGCAATTTCTATACAAATTTTTCCCTATTGGAATAGATATAAAAACATGGAAATTTCCCCTATTGGAATAGATATAAAGGCATGGAAAAATTTTAAATGTGCAATACTCCAGGAGATTAAGGATAATAGCAAATCATTTATGAAGTTTGGAAGGAACTTCTAATATGTAAATGCAATAGAAAGTAGAAAGAGATAGAATAATCAATAAAATTGCTGGCTTACGTGTGTTGGTCTCTAAAACAAAACAGTTTGTGCTACCTAGATGTTGGTAGGAAGATGCCAAACCTTATCCTTATATTCACTGTTCCACTGTCTTTCAAGAGCCTGGAGTTAGAGAATCAGCAAAAAAAAAAAAAAAATGTGCATCTATCCCCACTCACCTTGCCTCACCCCACCATGCAGGTACTCTTTTATAGGTTGTAAAAGTTATGTCCCCCTCAAGGCCACCACACTAGTATATCCCCCAGACATGCATTAGCATACTCTTAACAGACATTCTAAAACACCTAGAACTTCAAAAACCTAATGACCATCAGAATATATCATTTTCTGGAAATTAAAAAAGACCACCTAAATGAGATCAGGCAAAGGCTGCTTATTCAGAGTTTGTTGTAGCAAGCGATGTAGTCACCATCACTTGCATTTCACAGAGACTTAAAGGCAGGCAGAGGAGTAGGAGAGCTTCATAGTGGAGAAAGGGAAGGCTCCAGGT
The DNA here is from genome assembly GCA_004026765.1 of Micronycteris hirsuta. Taxonomy (NCBI): domain Eukaryota; kingdom Metazoa; phylum Chordata; class Mammalia; order Chiroptera; family Phyllostomidae; genus Micronycteris; species Micronycteris hirsuta. The sequence continues at coordinate 11,312 of PVJI01015097.1, read as the reverse complement.
AGGCTCTGATTGGAGGCTCTTGGCCTGGGGCAACCGGGGTGGCTAACTAGGAGCTGAGTGCCCCATATCATTGGTTAAGGGTACATGTTTGGTTTCCTCTGGTACTAAGGAGGAAGCAGGGGTGAAAATTAAGAAACCTGTGAATTATTAATTAAGTCCTTACAATTTGGGGCTAATTATTACAATGGTTAGTGTTTGGCTTCTTGGACTGATTACTAGAGGTAAACAGTCAGACTTTCTTTAGATCTGACATATAGATAATAGGCTGGCTTCCTGGAGTAGGGTTCGTTTCCTGGGTTCCTTACTACAGATCTATTTTTATATATGTTCTGGCCATTATCTGTTTAGATATTCAGACTCTCAAATTTATTATATCTTGAGATGTACATGTAGAAGCAGAAAGAGGGAAATTCTGGTTTCAGAATATGCCTGAAATGATAATTGCTCACATTAAAGCTTCTGATTAGCAAAGAACCATGAACTGCGACAGGTGACCTGTGGTGGTGTTTCTCAATCCCAGAGTCAAAGCACTTAAAAGCTACAGGATAGAAGAAGAGTTGATCTAAGTGTAGGAGAATTGTACTGGATAAATTCTACTTTCAAGATACACAATCCTGATTTTGGTCTGAGATAGATTTTTCAACAAGCTCCTAAGGGGACACTGAGAGCAGCCAAAGAAAGACTTCATTTTCTATCTCTTGGCAAACACTAAAACTAGAACAATGCCTCTTCAATCAATGATAAAGAAACATAAATCCTCATTTTCCTCATGAACAATATTTCTTTGGTATGAACAAGGAAATATTAACTATCTTAAAGACTTCAGGGAATTACTTCCAAAAATTATAAGTTGAAGGATAATTTTAGAAAAAAAAATTTCTTTTTCTTAAAGATATGCAAGAAATCAGAGACTTCATTTAAAAAAAATCATAATATAAAATATGTTGCCTTAAAAGAGGTGAAGGTAAGACAAAAAAAAGTAATACAAAAGGCTGAAATGTAATCTGAGATGGGAAAAGCTTGAGACCTCTAAAACTGCAAGAGGTAAGGATCTTTAAAACGAAGAATTCACACATAATTAGCTCCTAGTCTAAGAAAAACTAAAGAGGTTACCACAAAACACAAAAGAAAATAAAAATATTAGTAGATGATTAAATGTAGGGAAAAGTAACAATGAGAACAAAAGAAATTAATATATATGATATACATTAGTATATATTATATATAGTAGAAATTAAAAAGAAATACCCTGAGATGAAAAAAATAACTATATTTACATAAAAGGAATTTTCTTCATTCCAGAAAGAGAATGTAAAATTTGACATAAATGTTAGAGCAAGAAAAAAATCCTGATTTTCAACAATAGAAGAAACATCATATGTCTCATATCTCTCTTCTATTAGACTAGATTTCAAAAGAAAATGGAACAATGTCTACAGAGTTGAATAATAAATCAGAATTTCCTACATCAAACTAGCTGTTCATTCACAAAAGGGAAGATATTTTATTCAGGCATGCTAAGAAAACTGAAAAATAGTTTCCATGTAGATTGCCTAAAAAATGTTATTCAGAGTATCTTGGTCATATCAAATACCAAGAATTTAATCACAATTAAAGGGTCAAAACTATGTAGGACAGAATAAAGAAAAACCCAAGACTGACCATTTAATAAAATTAAGCAAGTACATAGTTAGATATCTAAACATCTTTCTTTGAATTAGATAAATCAATATAAAATTTTAAATTATCTTGCCCTGGCTGGTGTAGCTCAGTGGACTGAGCACGGGTTGGGAACCAAAGGGTCCCAGTTCGATTCCCAGTCAGGGCACATGCCTGGGTTGCCGGCCAGGTCCCCAGTGGGGTCCATGTGAGAAGCAACCATACATTGCTGTTTCTCTCCCTCTCTTTCTCCCTCCCTGCCCCTCTCTCTAAAAACAAATAAATAAAATCTTAAAAAAAAATTTTTTTAATTATCTTTTAAAAAGTAGGGCAATATGCAAAAATTTTTATAGTTTACTATTAAAATATATACCAATAAAATTAAGATTTATTAGGAAAATAGTAAAAATGTGAAAGTTTGCTCAAAGAGCACTGAGTTTAGCCTTACGTAGGGCAGAGTAAAACATATGATATTGCAATTCATTGATAATTAGAAAAATTTAGATTTTATCCTGTTTTTCAAAACTTTAAATCACCACTGGAATTATAAACAGATGTACACCTGTTTTCCAAATCATTATAGAACAAAAAAAGGAAGATTCAAAGATCTGCAAAGAAAAATAAAAAGCTAATATTTATTTAATTCTCACTCATATGCCAGGTGCTGTATGTTTTTAAATAGAAAAAAATACTACAAATTTTACTGCAAGGTTATTGATACAATGAAAAACTACTGATTTCTGTGTATTTGTCTTGCAGGTAGATATCCACTTTGCTAAACTTTCTTATGAATTAAAAGATATTTAAGAGGTAGATATTTAAAATATTCAGGATAAGTTAACCAGAATATAGCAAATTTGTTAATACAAAAGAAAGAATTAATATATGAGTATAGAGAAAAATTGTAAATTATATATCAATGTAAAGGTTGCTTCTTAGAAATAAGCTAAATAACAGAAATATCAAGTAAAATTAAAGTAGTAAAAAAGTAAAAATAACAAATATGGAATACTTTATATAATTCATATTAATATTTTAATATATTTAAAAGAAATGGTAGGTACCCTGGAGCAATATAAAATAGTTAAATGCAACTAAAAATAAAGTAAAAAACATGAATTTACCTACAGACAAAGAATACAAGGGGGAAAGACCACTTCCAAATATGTCCCTGGGCACATGGGTGAATTATTTTAAAAGTTAACATGCTAGATCATTTCAGACATTTATGTCTTTTCAACACATAGGAAAAAAAGGTAAGCTGACCAATTTATTTTTTGAATCAACCCTAATTCTCATAACTAAAGTTTGATAATGAACAAAACAGAATTACAGATCAATCTCATGTATTTCTGTATGTATACATAAAACTTCCAACTGAAATATCAACAAATTTATAATTCACCAAAATCAAGAACAAGTGCTTGAATGCTTTAATAGTAAAGATTTTAGCATCAAATTATATTATCAATTCAAACAAGAAAAACCTTGCAGTTTTGACAAAAAACTCAATTTTTGGTGAAATATATATTTAATAAAGCTTAATTTTGGACTTCCAGGCCAAGATGGAGGTGTAGGTAGACACACTGTGCCTCCTCACAACCAAAAGAGGGAAAACAACAATTTAAAAACCAAAAACAACCAGATCTGACAGAAAATCGAACTGTATGAAGTGCCACAACCAAGAAGTTAAAGAAGACACCTTCATCCAGACCAGTAAGCAGGGCAGAGCTGGGTGGAGAGCGCACAGCGAGGCGGCAGTTTGTGGAGCACTGGGGACAATGCTGCAGCTGGTGCACTTGGGGAAACCTGTGGCTGGCTGACCTGGACCCACCGGAGCTGAGACTGGTGGACCAGGCAGTCCCTCATATGTGCGCAGATAGACCAGAAGGAAAAGCTGGGGAGCGGAGCAGACCCTGCAACCCACCAACACAGGGAAATAAAGCCTCAAACCACTGAATGAAAACACCTGTGGGGGTTGAGGCAGCGGCAGGAGGAACTCCCAGCCTCACGGGAGAGTTCATTGAAGAGACCCACAGGGCACAGGCCCACCCACCTGGGAACCGGCATGGAGAGGCCCAATTTGCTTGTGGGTGTCAGGCGAGGTGACTGGGAGCCAGCAGAGAGATAAGCAAGCGCCATTGTTCTCTCAGGCCCCGCCCCCATAGGCAGCTTCGCAACAGAACGACCTGGGTTACCCCACCCTGGTGAACACCTAAGGCTCCACCCCTTAAAGTAACAGGCGCACAGAGAAAGGGAAGGATGGCCCAAATGAAAGATCAGATCAAAACTCCAGAAAAAATACAACTAAGCCATGAAGAGATAGCCAGCCTATCAGATACACACTTCAAAACACTGGCAATCAAGATACTCACAAGATTGGTTGAATTTGATCGCAAATTATATGAAAATATGAAGAATACGCTAAGAGAAATGAGGGGAAACGTACAGGGAACCAATAGGGATGGGAAGGAAACTGGGACTCAAATCAATGGTGTGGATCAGAAGAAAGAAAAAAACATTCAACCACAAAGGAGTGAAGAAACAAGAATTCAAAAAAATGAGGAGAGGCTTAGGAACCTCTGGGACATCTGTAAACGTCCCAACTCCACATCATAGGGGTGCCAGAAGGAGAAGAGGAAGACCAAGGGATTGAAAACTTATTTGAACAAATAACACAGGAGAACTTCCCCAATCTGGCAAAGGAAATAGACTTCCAGGAAGTCCAGGAAGCTCAGAGTCCCAAAGAAGTTGGACCCAAAGAGGAACGCATCAAGGCACATCATCGTTACATCACCCAAGATTAAAAATAAGGAAAGAATCCTAGAAGCAGCAAGAGAAAAGAAGACAATCACCTACAAAGAAGTTCCCATAAGACTGTCAGCTGATTTCTCAAAAGAGACCTTTCAGGCAAAAAGGGGCTAGAAAGAAGTATACCAAGTCATGAAAGGCAAGGACCTACATCCAAGAATACTCTATCCAGCAAAACTTTCATTTAGAATTGGAAGGGCAGATAAAGTGCTTCTCAGATAAGGTCAAGTTCAAGGAGTTCATCATCACCCAGCCTTTATTATATGAAATGTTAAAGGGATTTATATAAGGCATGGAGGGATATCAACAGGGGAGTGGGAGGGGGAAAGAGGAGGAGAAAGTACAGCGAATAGGTAGGATAACAGTAGGTAGAAAATGGACAGGGGGAGGTTGAGAATAGTATGGGAAATGTGGAAGCCAGGGAACTTATGTGTATGACCCATGGACAAAAACTAAAGGGTGGAGAATGGGTGGGTACGGGGTGGGGGGGTAATAGAGGGTGGGAAATGGGACGACTGTAATAGCATAATCAATAAAATTAATTTTTTTAAAAGAGCTTAATTTTATAAGCTTTTCAAAAATCTTGGAATAGAAACATGAGACACAACCTCATACAAAAAGTCACTGCCATTATTAAGTCAAAGAGTATAAATTTTACTCTCATTAAAGAAGGGTTATAATCATCATTCTCTTTTATCATTGCTCTGGATGCTACAGTGAAACTAAAAACAAACAATGGTAATTAGAAAAACATAATAGTATTATCATTAATGACTAATGTGGTATATATCTAGGCAAATTATAAATTATCTTCCAATTTATAACACAGTTCAGCAAAGTAGAAACTCACAAGATCAATATGCAAAAATCAACAATAACCTTGTAACAAAAACTATAGTTAAAAAAAAATTGAAAACTGCTGAATCTTTTTAAGGCATTTTTTAGGTACTTTATTACAAAAATATCTTTTTTCTAACACATGTTCTAAACAATGTAAATGAGTAAATCTTCAAGAATACCCATGTTTCTGGATGTGTAGACAGAAGTCATAGACCCCCTGTAACTCAATATTTAGGTTTAAAACAATTCCAATTAAAATCTCAAGTTTGGAACTTAAAGTGACTTTTAGAATACAAAAAATTGAAAGCACGGAAATTGATAATTGCTAAAACTAGGGAATTTTGTTCTTTCAACAAAGAACAATGAAAAAAGACATGATTGCTAAAACACTATCAAGTAAGTGTTTTCAATTTTAACAAAATAGATACAACATGCATGAGAAATTACAAATTTAATTTCAAAAATACTAAGATCCCAGCAGGCAATTGAAGAAAAACCATAACCAGAAATTCATGAAAGAGATTTGAATGTCCAAAGATTTGAAAAATAAAATGCATCATGATCAGTAATTTAAGAAGTATTTTTTTCAATTATGAAATACTACCCATACCTTTACATTTGCAGATGTAATGCAAATAATATTGATAGAGGTGTGATAAAACATTTTATTACCAGTAGAATTGTAATAGCTTTCTGGATAGTGTCTTGGGGATGTAGAAATGAATAGAGGAGGCCTTAGGGAGGAAGACAAGAAGATAGGAAGAAATATAGAAAATACTTGTAGCATCTCAGTGTGCTAAGACTCTGTGATATTTTCATATACTTTTCTGTGCTTCTAAAATTTTCTATAATGAGCATTTATTATATATGAATGTATAATAATATAAATATTACTTTTAATTAATCTAAAAAGAGTAAGGGTCAAAATGAATAATCTCTAATTCACTTAAACAGTTACTATTTAAGTAACTCAAAATGAATAATCTCTAACTCACTTAAACAGTTATTGTTTAAGTACACGGGCCATATGCATCTAAGCTCTATTTAAGACTATTGTTACCATGAATTTTAAATCTCTCTGTTTTTAGTCAAGATTGATGGCATATTTTTCTTTTCTTGTTTCAATAAAGTAGACTATGAAGAAAATTTCCCTACTTATTCTAAAATTGTATTGAAGTATAAAAAAAAGTGGAAACAATTCATGACATAAAATGTTTGAGAATTCTACAAATTACTTAGATTCTTCAATCAGGAAGGCAAGCCTAACAAGTTATCTTTAACAAATAAGTTTGAAATACTTGTGAAAGAAAGTTTTTGTATATAGCCTGATTATATGGGCAATATATAATGATAAATTGAGGAAGACCCATATTGTTTGAGTTAAAAGGATAGGACATCAGGGGACAGTAGTATCTCTGGCTTTGTTTAGATTTCAGAAAGACAGATTTGTGTTTTAAAAGGAAAGGAAAGTAGGCTGAAGAATGTAGAAGCAGATCAGGCTCTAAGAGGATTCTGCCCAGAAAACTTAAAAACTGGAGTGCTTGAACAGCAATGGAAAACTTCTATGTACAGCAGCATAACTCCAGTCCACTTTACAAGCCCTCTGATTGAGAAGCTAATTGGCAAAGGAAGATGGTGGTAAGGTAGGTGGAGTTGAACCCACTTGCCAGTACACCCAACTGGAACACCTAGCCAATAGTCTGAAGAACAGAGTGAACAGCCAACAGAATCCCAGCTAGTATGAAGTTTGGAAGCCAAAATTGTAGAGGACATTTAAAAACAGACCGTAAGGAGACTGCTTTGGGACAGTAAGTTCCCTGGGACCGGCTCAGGGACCAAGGCTGCTGAAGTCCTGGACTGGCACCTGCTGCCAGAGACCGCGACTGGCACAGGAGCTTTGGGGAGAGTTGGATCAGCAGCTCGCTCCCCTACCAGAGCAGGGAAGGCAGCATTGCACCAGCAGAGACTGGCATGCTTAAAGTCACTGGGGGGAACAAAGATATAGTGGGAGACACAGAGAGGCAGTGTTACCCTACTGGGACTGTGGTTGCAGTCTAGGATATTACCAGAGAAATTAGGGAGCCAGATAAAACCTTCTCCCTTCGGAGAAGTGTTTGGCCATGACAGACCCTGACCCAGAGAGTCTCCAGACTAGTCAGAGAATTGGGCTGTGTGAAAAGCTGGGCACTTATTAAGAATGACAGGCACAAACAAGAAGAATTTACTCAAAAGAAAAAATGGTTCTTAGCCTCTGTTTAAGGAACCCTCGCTCAGTGGCTGGGGCAATGAAGAGGGAGGAGGAGGAGTGAGATTTGCTCCCAATCAGGGCACCTGACAGACTGACTAGAGTGGGGCGACAGGGGCTCAGAGGGGTAGCAGTCCCCAGAGAGACTTAATTTAAAAGGGGAACTAAACTTCCTGAAGCTACTTGGATAGTGCACAGCACCCAGGCCAGCAAAGAGGGAGGAGGTGGTGTGTGAGTTGCTCCTAATCAGCGTACCTTCAGGCAGCATAACATGGTGGATTAAAGGCACTGGCCTGGCGCAGATGGACAGCGAGGGCCCTGCAGTGCTCTGAAGGCCTGGTCTGGAGGCTGGGCAGTGGTGAATATTGCAGCCCAGGCCTGGACCCCATCCTTGAAAGACCACATGAAAGGAACAACAATAAAGTAATAAAAAAAAAAAAAAAAGACTGTCAGTATTAGGCATTGGATTCATGTAATTTAGGGTTATTTGTACCTATATGTATATAATAACTATGTATATGCAGATGTATATAATATACATGTGTGTATTATATTTATATGACATCTTTATGGTGTATAAAACATAGAGAGAAAAAAAAAAAACCACATGAAAGAAAAAAAAACGAAGCCCAGCTCCCCTCTACCTACAACATCCAGAAAGACCAGCAAAACTCATTTAGCAGGTTTAAAGTCAGCACAAGCATTTTCTGTTTTTCCCTCCAAGAGTGAGACAATAAGATCTGGAGCTGTGAAAGAACCAAAGACAGATCCAGAGGTGGATCACAAGGCTAACACCAACTGAGAAACTGAAACAAATTTCCCTTTGCTATCCTATAGAACTTGCATTTTTTTTGTTTATTTGTATTATTATTCTTTCTATATTTTTATTTCCTTTATTTGATTATAATTTTTATTTCTCCTTGTTTAGTTTGCTTTGTTTTGTTTGTTTGTTTAATTTCATTGTTTGGCTAGTTTTCCTTGTTCTCTCTTTCATACTGCATATTAATTTTGCTTCTTTCAAATCACTCATATTCCAATCACACTACTCTTGGTCATTTACTTTCTATTCTTTTTATTCAGATATTTCTTGTCATATTATTATTGTTCCAGTACTATTGTAAATAATTGTTGTTCCATATTATAATAAATACTACATAGCACTCCTCCCTGGTCTTAGACTGATTCACTATCTTCCTGAACTTTATTACTGTTATGGTTAACTCTCTCACACACTATGCCTAGTTTCTATCCTTTACTCCCACCATATCTCACCATCTAACCTCACACAAGCACTCTGTTTTCTGCATTAGGTCACAATCCTCCTCTTCTCTAAAAAGACTCTTATCTCTTTTTCACTTTTATAAAAAGTAGCTAGTTGGATGAGATATCACAGTTATCACTGTGCTTCTCCAAAAGATCTCCTATCTGTTCTCTACTTGTTGATACTCTAAATCCCATAGAATACTCTCCCACTGTCTTAATCCATTTTGCCTTCACCCTGCCACTGATCACATGCAAGATAAGGTGGGAGTTGTGAACACCAGTAAACCCACTGGAGGAGAGAACCCACCAACAAAGGAACCACTAACAGGTAAAGCCCAAGTACAATTAGACAGCCCACACAAACAGAAGAAGGACCAACCCTAGAACACCCATATGAGGAGATCAAAGAGACCACACCACTGAATTGCATAGAACTCCACCATAAGAGTCCACCCTACAAAGACAGCTAGTAAAGCAGAGCATCAGGAAGCACAGAAACAAAACAAAACAAAAACAAACAAACAAACAAACAAAAAAACAGTCCCCTAAAATGGAGAGACAAAGAAAAATACTGCAGTCAAAAGGAACGAAAGACTCCCCACTAAAAGCTAAATGAAATGGAGGCAAGCAAACTATCAGATAGTATTTGAGTATAGAATTCAAAAGAATGGTATAAGGATGCTCAAGGAATTCACAGACAACTACAAGGAACTGAGTGAGAACTACAACAGTATGAAAAAGTAAATAGAAACTATAAACAAGAATAAGGAAGAAATGAAGAATACAGTATCTGAAATAAAAAATACACTAGATGGAATTATAAGTAGGATGGACAAGGAAGAGGATTGAATTAGAGAGCTGCAAGAAAAGACAGAAAGAAATACCCAGATAGAGCAGCTGTATGAAAAAAAAACAAACTAAAAAAATATTACGATATCTTAAGGAAACTCCAAGATGACATGAAACTCCAGGAAGAAACTTCCTCCACTCCAGGAAGACAAATAATCCAATTTAAAAAACAGGCAAAGGACCTGAACAGACACTTCTCCAAGGAGGACATACAAAAGGCCCAGAGACACATGAAAAGATGCTCAGCATCACTAGCTGTCAGAAAGATGCAAATTAAAACCACAATGAGATACCACTTCACACTGGTCAGAATGGCCATCATAAACAAATCAATAAACAACAAGTGCTGGCGAGGTTGTAGAGATAAGAAACCCTAGTGCACTATTGGTGGGAATGCAGACTGGTACAGCCACTGTGGAAAACACTATGGAATTTCCTCAGAAAACTAATAATTCAACTACCTTTTGACCCAGCAATTCCACTACTAGGATTATATCCTAAGAACCCTGAAACACCAATCCAAAAGAACCTGTGCACTCCAATGTTCATAGCAGCACAATTTACAATAGCCAAGTGCTGGAAGCAACCTACATGCTCTTCAGTAAATGAGTGGATCAAAAAACCATGGTACATTTACACAATGTAATACTATACAGCAGAAAGAAAGAAAGAGCTCCTACTCTTTGCAACAGCATGGATGGAACTGGAAAGCATTATGCTAAGTGAAATAAGCCAAGCAGTGAAAGACAAATACCATATGTTCTCACCTTTTAGTGAAACCTAATCAATAAAAAAAACAAGCAAGCAAAATATAACCAGAGACATTGAAATAAAGAACAAACTGACAATTACCAGAGAGGAGAGGAATAATAGAGGAAGGGACATCAAGGGCATGTATAAAGGACAGATGGACAAAACCAAAGGGTGTAGGTTCCACGCTGGGAGGTAGAGATTGGTGGTGCAGGGGAACATGGTGGGGTAAAAATGGAAATAACTGTACTTGAACAAAAATAAATAATAAAAATAAAAAAATAACAGGAAAGGAAAGTGCTAAGATGTTTTCCTTTCAATTGTTCAGGTAGAGCAAATTAACCAGAGAGTTATTCCTCAATTCGCATCTATTATTATGGAACATGATCATGGATTTTTGTCTTCTTTGAAAAATAAGTATGTCAGTTTTGTTATCATATACTGTCTTCAATTATACAGACAAATAAAATTTAAAAAGAAAAAATATGCAGAGGATCTGAATGGCAGTCAAGCTAAATTGTGGCCCCAAAACAGGCTTTCAAATATATATGACTTAAATAATTGACTCAATTCATTTAAATCTCTGGGGCTTGGTAGACATAGGTAAGAAAATCTTTACGCTCTCTTCAGTTAAATTAAATCTAAGGTGCAATTGATGGGTTTACCTTTCATCAGGCCCATTACTCTTATCTCTTCCTTTTTTGAGAGTATAAAACTGAGATTTCTTCATTTTTATGAGTTCACTATTCTTTGGAAATCTAAAGGGAATAACCCTCAAAATATTGCTTACCTGATCCCAGTAAAGGCAAGATTACTTGGGGAGAATGTTTCTTGGAATAGAAACTCCATTATTTCCCTCTATTGTCAAGATTAGCTTTTACTACAGAGACAAATT
>PVJI01015096.1:0-42109 GCA_004026765.1 Micronycteris hirsuta | reverse complement strand
ACCTCTGGTTCTTAAACTGATCTGTGAAGTTCTCTGAAGCAGCGAAGTTAATTTTGTGTCACTCTCTGTTTTTTGGGCTGACTCTTGTCTGGGTCCCACTCTATTCTCTTCACAATTCCAGGTTTTAATGTCTCACCTGTGGATAAAGAAGTGAGGGGAAGGGAGATAAAGAAGGAAAAGAAAGCAAAAGAAAAGGAAAAAGAAAGATAAAGAAGAAAATAATTTGAAAATAACCTAAAATAAAAAAAATAATAAAAAATAGAAAATAAAAGGAAGAGAAAACTAGGAATACCAAATGAAGGGAAGGTAGAAGGAGTTAAAAAAATATAGAGGGACAGATAGGAAGGAGGGTGGGGAAAAACAACCAAAGAAACAAAGAGAAAACGAGAGAAATTAAAAAAAAAAAAAGACTTTTGTTGGCTGGCTTCAACAGCGTCAGGCTGGGAGATCTGCTGTCTTCCTGGGCTGCACTCTTAGCTGCCGTTCCGCCACCAGCGGAGTTGCCGGGAGTTTGCAGCACCTCCTCTGGGCCGCCTGACCTCCACCCTGAGTCAGAGTTTATGAGGTCTGTGTCTCCCGTCAGTGGGGCTCAATGTAGCTCCTCTGTTTCTCCCGCACTGAGGGACTCAGCACCGCAGGTCTGGGTTGTATCTCAGGCCCTCCAGGTGTGAGCTCCGCGCCCCTGCCTTGGCGGATCGCTTTTGTCTCTGGAATCGGAGCTTGCAAGCCGCAGGCCTGGGCCCCCGGTCGGGCACCAATGCCAGTCACCCCCGACTGGCTCCGCCGGGTGCGCGCCCGATCCCGCGACACCGGGCCTGGGTTTCCCTTTCTCAGTTCAGTCTCCAATTCCTCCCGCTGGGATTGCCAGCCTCTGCAGATCAGTCCCCACGTACACACCAACCTTCGGTCTGCTGGGGAACAAGGCTCTTCCAACAGACGCACGCATCTTCTTTGGCAACTCACACACCCCAATCCAGCTCCCTCCCACGGATCCTGGAGCAAACCAGGAAGCTGCTGCTACTGGATCCACAGACCTCCCGGCTCCCCGTGAGACCCGAGGGGCCCCTTTCCTCCGAAGCAGTCTCTACCGGCTGATCTTTCAGTTTTATGTGCAGTCCTGGTTGCCAATCTTCCCACACACCGGAATACAGCTGGGTGATCGCTCTGCTCCTCAGAAAATCGGCCAGATATCCTGCCAGTGGGCCGGAGGAAGCCGATCATGCTCCCTCCTACTCTGCCACCATCTTTCACCCCCGTACTTTAGTATTTTAATGAAGACATTAAGTCATTACTCTAAGACTGTATAACTTTTAAATAAATAATTCCTTTCCTTTTCACCAATCTCTGTCATTGAGAGATGTCTTTCCTCTGGAGGCAGGCAAGACAAACCTAGTAGGTGGGGGCAGGGCCCAAAGCACAAGGCAGGGTCCTTTTGGTAATAGTATATTGTTCACCACTTCCCGTCTGTTCTGTAACAAGATGACCCTTAGTTCTCTTCTAATGAAATCATTCAAGATTCTAATTTTTCTCAAGAGTATGTGGAGAGGAAGACAGGGAGGGATAAAAGAAGTAAGAAAATGGGAGAGCTAGCTCAGGTGGGACGAGGCAGAAGACCAACTTTCCACTTGGCTGTAAATAGGTTTGGCTCACTTTTCACTCTTGTGCTGAAATGTTCAGGGGCAGTTTCTAAGCACTAAGCACCCCTACCGCAATGCACATAGCCTGTGTAGTGTAGTGCCTGCTGAGCTCTCCTGCCCCAAGTTTGATCAATGCATTATGCTCTTTGTTCCTTCTGCTGGAGGCCTGGTGCCTTATGGATTTTCCCTGGATTGCTGATGGGCCTGAGAAGAGCTGGACCCAATTGAATCTGGGAATTGTGCCAAGTGCTCCCACATGGTCAGCCTCCAAGCCCAGGACAAAAATCCTAGCCTAAACAGGATTTCCCCACCCCAATGCAGGTAAGAAGTGTCTAAATAAATGCCACTTAGACACTTAGGAACACAGCATAAATACCAGGGCCACCCCTTCAGGTTCACTCTTGGGCCCAGGTCTCCTGCTGCTCCTGCTTGCTGTGCTCTAGACCCTGGAACTTATAGAGAAGGTTAGCAGAGAGAGACCAACCAGAGTTCCATGGCTAAAGTCTCCACCCCTAGCAGCTGGTGTGGGGAGCTTTCCGGCTTCAGGCCCCCACAGCTACTCTTCATTTCTTCATGGACTTTTCAGTTCCCATTTGTGTGGCTTAGGTGGTTGGGCTAGCTGTCTTTGCTCATGGTATCACTTCTTTTCTCTGTTCAGGGTATTCTTCCAGTTGCCCAGAGCCTCATACGTGACTCAACAGAGGCAACTGCTCTGCTCAATTTCTCTGCAACCTGTTGCCATCCTTCCCCTTCATACACTGCTTACTCATCACAAAGCAGTGACTTTGCCCTCCTTGGAATGGGTGCACCTCATATGCAAGGACTCTGCGGTTAGAGCAGGCATCACTGGGCTTATTCCCAGGAGCACCACTAAGCCCTTGCTTTCTGGCAGAGCTTGAATTTTCATGGCTGATCTACCATCTTCCCCTTGGCCAGTCAGACACTTTACCAAGCTGGTCACACCCTAGTTCTGCAGCACCAATACTCTAGTTTTGGCCAATAAGAAGCGAGGGGAGATGACCCAATGTCTTCTGGGAAAGGGTTTCTTGCTATTAAAATGAATCTCATTGGAGCACACTCTTCCTCTTCTACTGAATGTGGTCATGTCTGCCAAAAAAACAGAAATTATTTTAAAATACCTGGGTGAACTAAACTGATATGCTGAAGATGACAGAGTACAGAGATGGAAAGAACCAAGCTCCTTGAGCATGTCTTTGAGACACTGACATAGTCAACACTGGAAGTACCCATTCCTAGGCCTTTTATTGTGTGAGATAACAAAACTCCCTTTGTTTGAGGTTTTTAGTCCTCATAGATTAAAGTATCTTAACTCAGAATATAGCTTACCCACCTCCCTTTCCCACCTGGCAGGGAGAAAAGGTTTGATATCACCCCAAATTCTCCCTTTACCCATGGACCAAATCAGGCCCTCTGGCTGTTTGTATAAATAAAGTGTTACTGGAACACAGCCATGCCATTCATTTACAGATTGTCTATGGCTGCTTTTCCTTGAGTGGTGGCAAGAGAAATGAAAATACTTATTATATGGCCAACCCCCAATTTAGACCCAATAGACCAATATAGAAGCCAAAGTTCCTCAAAAATTGCCACAGATTATATAGTTACAATCAAACATGAAATCTCTGGCAAAGGAGGTTCTGTTATATCCTGAAGAGTCCTGGAATGTCTAGTATCAGGCCATACCCTGCCATGGAGTCTCTCCTGAGAGGGGTATGAGGGGTACAAGCTGTTGGTCAAACTCATTGGTTGTGATGGTTCATTTTGTGTGTTCACTTGGCTAAGCCATCATGCACAGATGTTTTTTTAGATGTGATTAATAATTTAAATCAGTAGAATTTGAGTAAAGCAGGCTACCCTTCATATTGCGGTGGGTGGACCTCATCCAATCAATTGGAGACCTTGAAAGAATAGACTGAGATTTCCCCAAAAAGAAACAATTCTGCCTCCATGTTCAACAGAAAACCCTGCCTGAGTGTCCAGCCACCTGCCTTAGAGATTTCAGACTCAAGGCTGCAACATCAACTGCTACCTGAATCTTCAGACTGCTGCCCAGTCCTAAAGATTTTGGACATGTCAGCCCCTCATGGACAATCACATGAGCCAATTTCTTAAAATTAATCTCTCTCTCTCTCTCTCTCTCTGTATAGATATAGATATAGATATATACATATAGATATATGATATAGATAATATAGATATATGATATAGATACTAATACACTGGTCATTCTAATTCTGTTTCAGCTTCACTTTGAAAACTCTGATTCCCAAATGGACACAAAATTTAAGAAATTTAGCAATTATACAACACTATTCTTCCTTGAACATACAGGTCCTAACTAATAGTTACAAAGGTGGTAAGGAAACTTGGGGATGGGAGCCCCTGTCACACCAGGGGCTGAATAGTGGTGGCTTTGATGGCAGGTTCAGAGATGAGGCCAACTCAGCTGAAACATCTTTTTAAACACAGGGTTAACAGGTTGCCCCGGCCAGCGGGGCAGTCAACTGGAGTAGACCTGTTAGTGAAGGAGTGAGAGGGACAGGAGGTGCGAAGAATGACAGCAAGACAGGATTCTGATCAAGCTGCAAATTTTATTTGAGGATCGCGGGTATATGTACTGGTTGGCTGAGGGGCGTTGCTGGAAAAGCTCGGTGGAGTCGTGGGTCTTACTGATTGGCTAGGCTTTGCTGATGGGCATACTTTGATGGAAAGTCCCCTCAGCCCATGTGATCTAGGTCTGGGTCTGAGGAAACCGATACTGGTTGTTGCATCAGCCTAAGATGGCGACGTGCTCTTAAGATAGCGGCCATCCTTTGGTTCCCAACAATAGGTTCAGTCTGGCTGGCTTGCCCTCTCCCTGTTGAGCATGTCTTGCATCCTTTGGGAAGCTGTGTGCATGGAAGAAGAGGTCAAGGGGATTGTTCTTCCCTCCAGGACACAGCCACAGCCACATGCTCTGAGGCTGACCTATTTTAAAATACATAGCCCAGAATCTGGACAAACGGCCTTTGTTTGTGCAAATGCTCTGTGCACTCTCAAAGTTTCCTTATTTTCTACTTGGAAGGCTTCTTCCTCCTTCAGCTGTTTAACATCTGGCTTGAGGGAAGGTCCAAATTGCTTATTAGTTCTCAGCCTTGAACTTCAATATCTTGGTATTCATAGAAATTCTGGCTCCCATGCAACACTAGACTATTTGTGGAGGTAAATCCTTACTTAAAACGTTCTCCTTTGAGAAGCATTCTGCTATAGTTTCTCCTGCCCTTTTACTGTTTCACTTAGCTCCCTGTATCTAGCAAACAGTCTTGCTATTTCTTAAATGAATCAAACTATTAAACAACAAAATTTTCTATTATTAAAATTATAGTTACATTGAAAATGCAATTTTGGGGGGAGTTTTTTATTGCCATAATTATTTTCTTATTTTAAGATGCTATCAACTCATGGATGTTACAATGTCCATTCTAAACAATCACCTTTCTAGCAGCCCCACTGTCAGCATACTCTGGGAGCACAGCCAAGTAAAAGTGGAAGTTTGAAGTGTGGATGGGATGGGTGGAGAGACACAGGTCTAGGGGAGGCTTAAGAAGTCAAGAAAAGCCTAAGGAAGTGGAGAGATGTCCCTCCCCTAGTGTTTTGATTTATCTTGTTGGAAGAAACCCTCCACCTGCCAAATTATATATGTCCAGCATCAAGATAATAAGGAGAGGGTGAAAAGAAAGACCTTTGACTCAACAAACCAGGCTCATTTCTACTCCTTATCTATAGATGTTCAGGCCACCCTTATCTTCACATATGTTTTTGGAGCAGACCTTGGGACAGTCATGCCAAATGGGGAAAGCTCTTAAATTAAGGAGGTTTTAGTGACAATTTTTAGCTATGTCACCTTTTAAAGCAAGCTCTGTCTCTCCTAGGAAACTGTGCCTAAGCACTTCTTAGTTCGCAGGGTGGGATAGAAAAGCTTTTCCAAAGCACAACCATAAAGAATAAATAATACATAAAGCAGGTGTATGTGTCTGTATTTAATAAAAAGGCACCTGTGTGGCATACATCATTGAAAATCAAGTCTATTTGGAGATAAATTTTCCTTTGGTGTGTGTTAAAGAGTTCTGTATAGACCATTTAGCACACAAAGCCTAAAATATGTATTATCTGGCCCTTTACAGAAAAGATTTATCAACCTTTGGCTTAAACAAATAGGGGTTTAATTTTCTCCATGGCAAAAACTCTAGGGTAAGCAGATGTGATGCAGTGGCTCCATGATATGAATGAGGACCCAGGCTCCTTTTATCTTTATGTTTCCAGCCTTATCATGATCTCACAGTGACTCCTAATGCTTCAGACATTACACATTATATCCACATTTGAGACAGAAAAGCAGGGGAAGGGGACATCTGTTCCTACTACCAGTAAAGCAAAAGTTACCTTTTCTCTCCCTCAAAATCCCTCTCCTCCCCATTTTTCCCTATTTCTTTGACCAGAAGTGGGTCATAAAGCCACTTTTAGATTCAAAGGAAGGTGGGAAAGCCATGAAAACGAATGTCAAGATTGACTTAGACAGTCACCTTTAAACATTTTTGACTGTGGCCCACAGTGAGAAAAACATTTCATATCATAGCCTAATATGCACAACTGAAACATAAATAGTACAAACAACAGTTTCCTGAAATACAACTTAAATTTATTATGTGTGCTGTACCCTGATATTTTGTCTTCAATTTTTTAAAACATTGGTCATCTAATAATTTAATTTCATGACTCATTATTGGATTGTGAGTGTTACCGTAGACAGACAGAATGTTGGGGAGTCTACCCCATTGGCCAAGATGGTGGCAGGCAGAGGTTCTTAGGCTGAGTACACCCAAAGCTAGACATATCAATGGATAGTGCCTAAGCACCCACGGAAAGCTAGAAAGATGAATGGATACGGCCCTCATGAGCAGGCCAAAAACTAGAAAGGTAACCGGATAGGAAAAAAGCCCTCCCCTTCCATCCCTATAAGACTTTGAGCTTGAGTAGAAAGAGGAGAGGGTCTTTGTGACAGGAGCCCACAATCTACCGAGGTCACGTGGGACCTGAATAAAACCTCTTTCCTTCTGCACCACCATCGGCCTCACAAATTTGTCTTTTGTGGTGGCAGGCAGCCGAACCTCTGTTTTGTTGTTACATCAGTGCAGTATGAAAAATACAAGTGAGCCCTGGCTGGTGTAGCTCAGTGGATTGAATGCGGGCTGGGAACCAAAGGGTCCCGGTTCGATTCCCAGTCAGGGCACATGCCTGGGTTGTGGGCCAGGTCCCCAGTGAGGGCCATGTGAGAGGCAACCACACATTGATGTTTCTCTCCCTCTCTTCCTCCCTCCCTTCCCCTCTCTCTAAAAAAATAAATAAATAAAATCTTAAAAAAAAAAGAAAAATACAAGTGATTGTGATCTGTCACTAGGGGCCTGCATGTCGCTGCTCTAAATAAATTTATCTTTCTCCTTTCCTATCCCTTTCCTTTCCTTTTTTGTTTCCTTTCTTATTCTTTTCTTTCCTTCCTCTCTTCATTATTTCCAAAGAAGGAGATAGATATTGGGTTGGCATCTATATCCATCTCACCATGGGAAATGTAGCCCTAATGTTTCATATCTAAGGGAGAAAAAACTCCCGTGGAACATGGGAGACAAGCAGGACCCACATGTGTGACAGCGGAATTTCCTGTGGGTAAATCAGGATAGTCTATTTCTGGGATTTAAAACTTGCTCTAGCTAAAACCTCTCTCTCCCTGAATCAAAAGAATTTATGCTAATGTACACCTAGCTTCCCTAGACCCACATTGTTATTCCTCTCGCTGGAAGCCCATTGTCTTTACATTTGCATATCTATCTCTTTGATGGGCTGTCTTGGGCGTCTACCACCTCAGGTAAATCTACAATCTATGCATAGTTAATGAAGACCATTCATATGTAATGTCCCTGAGAACAGCAATAAAAAGCCGGTTGACATGACGCTTGGGGTGTCTTCCAGATAATAATGGAGGGGCTGCGTGGTCCCGGAATTTCTAGTCCAGTGTATTACGTGTGAATTTATTCATGCGCCTGCCATGGCATATGAATTCTGCTGGCCAGAATTTGCGACATCCAATAGTATCCATAACACCGCCACAAATGAGCTGGCGGCCAGTTACAGTTCCATTGAATACTGAAGGAAAAGGTGATCCTCTTTCTGAAGGAACTGAGGACCCTAGTGATGGACATTTTTATTCCATGTAACATTCAGGTAGTTGTGCTCCTCCTCAGGACTATTCTGAAAATTGCTTGGTATCCCTGACATAAAGTACCTAGCACAGTCTAACACACCAGGCATTCAGGACACTTAGGGTTGTTTCCTCAAATCCAATCCTCACTCCAGACTAGGAGGCCCTGAGAATAGCATAGATGAGAGATTAATTTACTTTCAAGAATTGGAAAGCCCAAGGGAAGTTGTATGTTACCGTGGTGCTGTTTAATTACCCTATTGGGCATGAATAAATGCTCACAGGTTGAGAGTTATCCCGCATTTTACCCACTGTTTAAAAAAAAACAAACTCAATTATTAGCCTTAGCCTTGATGACCAGATCTTTGGACTGTGCAAGATAGGAGGTCCCCAACCACAGGGATACCCTGAGCTGGTAGAGGATAGGCCACTCTCCATGAACTCACACAAAAGTAGTGGTGAAGGATCCCTGGACTGGTTACCTTTAGTCCCGTCGTTTTTGCAGGTGGGGAAAACGAGGCCCAGAAAGGTTGCAACATGGCAAGTTCACATAGAAAGTACTGGGTTAGCCAAAAAGTTTGTTTAGCTTTTTTTCATATGATGGCTCTAGTAGTGCTTAGTTGCCTTTAATTGTATTCGAAACAATTTTGTTAGATTGTATTGTGACAGCTGTCACATCAGCGTGCATTTAAAAAAATCTTATCAAAATTGGGAGGGGGAAAGGAACAGAGAATAAGAAGCATAAATGGTAGGTACAAAATAGACAGTGGAAGGTTAAGAATAGTATAGGATGGAGAAGCCAAAGAACTTATATGCACGACCCATGGACATGAACTAAGGGTTGGGGGGATGCCGGTGGCAGGGTGTGCAGGGCAGAGGGGAATAGAGGGGAGAAAAAAATGGGATAACTCTAATAGCATAATCAATACATTTAAAAAAAAACTTATCAAAATTGGTGTAGCCATTTTTGTGTTGCCATTTTACTGTTGAAGATGGAAGAAAATATGCAACATTTTTGGCATATTATGCTTTATTATTTCAGGAAAAGTAAAATCACACATACACACAAAAAACATTTGTGCAGTGTATGGAGATGGTTCTGTGACTGATGGAACATGTCAAAAGTAGTTTGTTAACTTCCTTGGCACTACTGCCATTTTGGCCAAATAAGTCTTTCCTGTGGGGCTGTCTTATGCATCATGTTTAGCAGCACCCCTGGCCTCTGCCCACTAGCAGACAAAAGCAGGAGATAGCTGACATACTCAAAATAGCCAAATTAATAAAGTTACTGGTCAAAATGAAAAATGTTTTATTTTAGAGAAAAAACTAAACGGACTTTTTGGCCAACCCAATAGATGGCAGAACCCAATCTCTTTACCCCAAATCCAGCATCCTTACAACAGTGATTAGCACAGTCTCTCTAAAATGGGGTCCAGGCCCATAAACTGAACGGAGCTCATCTTTGCATATGTAGGCACCTGCATTTTTCTAGAGTTCATATAAGATTTTAAAGTGGCCATGTGACTCTAAAAAGACTAAGAACCGCAGCTTACATGAAACTAAAATGATTCCTGTTGGGGTAGGAAAGAGGAGGTTCATTCTGAGGTCAGGACTGGGAAATTGCAGCTAAAACAGAAATCTAAAATGTTTATATTAACCCCTCCCCGTGCCCTACTACTCACACACCCCAGAAACACTGAGTCGTTCTGAGTTCCCCAAAAGGTCTGTGGACTCCCTCTGCCCTCCGCCTGACACAGGCAAACAAACACGTGTAGTAGGCGCTGACGGATTTTCTCTTTTCCTCTTCATTAACCGATCAGATTTCTCAAACGCAGCGGAGATCTGAGCGGCCACGTCAAGCAAACAGCCCTCCACAACTGCTGCCTCTTGAGCAAAAAAATCGCTATGCTCAGGGCCGTACTGATAACATCCTTCCCCCGGGAGGAGCACACTAGTAACTAGTAAACGCCCACTCAGCGGCCTTTGTTGGAAACCCACGGGATCCGGTTACCCAACGTTTGCAGACTCTCCCAGCCAATAACTCTCGGGGCTGCTTCCTCCGCGAGCTTCCGGGCGCCCTGCTGGTGAGCGGAGGAACCCCTGAGGCCCGACACCCCAATATCCCCGGAAGCCCTTTGGGCACTGACTAAAGCCGACCCTTCCCAGTGTGCCTGGTACAAGGCAGTCCGGACGAGGTGGAGCGCAGGGCGAGAGGCAGGGAGGGGCGGGGCAAAGAGGGACAGACAGACGTCACCATTGGCCAGAGCGGGCCGAGGGCGGGGAGCGGGGCGAGGAGGGGGGAGTCACCGAACCCCGGCCGCCCTGGGCAGTAGTCGGCTAGGTTGCAGCGCGGGAGCCGGCGAGGGCGCAGTGCTGACGGCGGCCTCTGGTCTACGCGATGTGTGGACGGTGAGTAATACGTGGGCAGGAGAGTTCTGGGCGTCCAGGTTGCACTAACACCTCCGCCCCCGAGCCGCCCCCAGCCATGAGCCTTGGAGCCTAGGCACTGGTGCTCCTCGGCTACCGCAAGCTGGCCCCCCTCCCTCTGGCAGCCTGGCGCACTCAGAGCCTCGGCCTAAAGCTGAGGTGGGAGTGGGCGTTGCTCCAGGCACCTCCTCCGAGGGGAGGGCATTTTAAGGGCTAAAACCTGAGCAGGACAGGTGAGGCGACCGAAAGCTACACCTTGCCCCATCGTCTCTCATCTTAGAGCTGTGGGGAGAGGCTCCAAGCGCCTCCGGCACCACTCTCAGATTTCATACCTGGAAACCAAACAATTGCTATCCTTGTCTCTCAATCGCTATCTGATAGAGGATTTGCCTTGTTCCCCAACCTGCGCTAGGGGGTTTAGCACAGTATGCCTTCTTACAGCCCTAATACTTTCATTATCCCCATTTTCAGATGGGAAAGCCGATGCTTGAAAACTTAGGGAATTATCCGGTTCTACCCAGATGAATCAGTGGTGGAGCCAGGATTCGAACCCAGGCTTTGTTGTGCCAGGTCTCACTCATTTCACCCACTGACTTCAGAGCTCACCCTGCTGTCCCCCATCCTCCTGACTCTCAGTCCTACACTTTCCACTCTGGGAGATGCCACAGTATTTTTATTAATCTGACACAGCCCTGTTTACTTATCCTATTGGCCAGTGCTATCTTAAAATACTGTAAGGGGAGCTTTAGTAACCACACTTAACAAAAGAATTAAATAAGGTCACAGCAAATAAAAGCTGGAATTCTGTAATTTGAACCCAAACAGGTTAGACTCCAAAGCCATGAACTTGCGCTTGCTGAAGAGACAGACCTTCACTGGCTACGTTGCAGTTTAACTGTCTGCAACACAATCAAGATTTGTTGTCTGCAGCTATGATTTAAAAAAAAAAACAACAACTTGTAAATTAATTGGTAGAACTAACAGACTTACAGGTACATGCACGTTTGCCTGCCTCCTACTCCCCTGTGTAATTAATTCCGAGCTGCTGCTGTCAACAGGATGAGAGATGCTAGGCAGAGGGGGTTTGGGGGAGGAGGGGGCTAGAGGGAAGGCAAAGGGGAAGGAGAGAAGAGAAAATGGAATATGCTAAGCGTAGGTCAAAATACTGCTGGCTGGAATTAGTAAGGGGGTGTGTTTCAGTACTTTGCCAGTGTTTAAGTGTATTTTCATTAGTTCTCATAATTCGCTGTGTTGTGCTGGTGATTCCAGACTTGACAGTGAAAATGAGGTTGAGGCCACAGATTACAGTGTCAGTGTGAAACAGGGGCTGTAGTTCCACCGTGAGGGTAGCCTGGAAGTCGAGAACAGAGTGACGGTCCAGGGTCCTCCTGGGTCAGGGTCAGGTGGACAGTGATCCATGACAAAGAACATGAACAGAACTCAGGCATATCACAGTTCAGATCCTATAAATGCAAAGCCTCAAAGGCGGAGACCGTGACTAGGGTCAACCAGAAAACCCTGTGGACTAGATCTCTGGGGATCTGGGTCCGAGTTTTGACAGTAAACTCAATCCTATGTCTTTGCTCACAGCCACTCCTGGGAGAACTGCCATCAGCTTTGAGTCAGTTCCACTATCCCATCTCTGAAGCCTCACCACCTCCCTGGAGCCCCATTATGACCTACATGTGAGGCCCGTCTTACATATCTCCTCATTCACCTTCACAGCAATCAGTGATCCAACTAATGAGGAACCTAAGGTTGAGAGAGGGAAAGGGACTTGCCTAAGGTCACACAGCTAAAGAATCACAGAGCAGAGCTTTAAACACAGATCCTTGTAAAGGTTGCGTGGTTAGCCTGTCACAGAATGCAGTATGTTGAAGAAAATACTTTGAAATTATTTTAAAGTAAATTAAAATCAAATAGGAAGTGACTGCATTTCCCAAAGCTTCTGCAGATTTTTCCCCCTCTTGTTAAAGGGGAACTCACAGTTTGCTGAGTCTCCTCTTCTGGCCGTCTGACTTCCTTGCCCAGGGTGTGCTGCTGAGGGAGAGATTTGGAACCCCTTCCCTTTGTCCTGCCTGACCTTGGTTGGTGGGAGCATCATAGCCCTGTAGCCTCAGAAGTGGAACAGGCTCTGCTAGTATGGTCCTGCCTAAAACAAGGACCAAGAAATGACACAAAATGCTGGTCACACACTAAGTTGATACTCCAATAAAACTCATACCCAGAATTCTCTCCATGACATCCTTTGCTTCCTATCTTTTGCTGTGACACGTTTCAGCAGAAGTTCTTAACCTGGGATCTGAGCATCCAGGGGCACATAAACAAGAGCTTCTTGATCCCCCTGCAGTGGTAAGAAAATTTAGCATGTGCATATGCACACACATGCATTTTCCTGGGGATCGTGTGTTAAACTTTCAAAAGCCTTCAGAGGGTTCCATGACCCAGAAGTTCCTAAGATACACCATGTTTCACAGGAAACCACCCCCAGCAGCTGCATGTCGCACAGGCCTGGTGCAGTATGTGGCACAGCTGGAGGCAGCTGCTGGGAGCACCCTTCCAAACTGCTGTTCATTGCACCCAGTGCACCCTTCCAGTAACTGACACTGAGCACTCAAAGGGGCTGTACCCCTGGCACCAGGCCTCAGTGGTCATTCTGAGCATCTATTTGGACCAAAAAGCATAGCTGAAAGGATTCCTGTTTCCACAGATGGCCTCTACATAGGAATAGTGAGCCCAGTTCCCAGGGGGTGTGGGTGGGGGCAGGGTCCTGCAGGCCCAGGGAGTGTGCATGCGAGGGAAAGCAGGAGGACTGGAAAAGGCCTTGCCCCAGCCTGCTGTGCCTTGAAAGCAAGGGCAGAAACCAGAAACCCAACTGCATCTGGGCCGGGCTGCCAGAAAGCTCTGAGGAAGGCCAGCCTTCAAGAGAGCAGAGGGCCAGGCTCTTCAGAGGAAGGGCAACCATGTCAGGGAAGCCTGGGTGCCAGAATGGGCCCAGGGAGACCTGTCAGTGGGAGCCCAGAACTGCATAAGTGGGAGGATATAGTAAAGGCAATTGGGGCTCTTTGGGATCAGCCCAGGGGAAGCGGGGTAACAGAGGTAACTGGTGGCTCTGCAGCCACCTCTTCTGCAGTGCACAGTGTCCTCCCAGGGCTTCCTAGCCATCAGTACTGGGGCAGGGAGGTATGTGGCTGAGCTACAGGGCTGTGATGGTGGCATCGGGAGAAGGCGTGAGAACAGCAGCTTAGAAGAGGGTGGGATCTGTAGCTGTTCCCACCCCCTGCTGTCCCCCATCCTCCTGACTCTCAGTCCTACACTTTCCACTCTGGGAGATGCCACAGTATTTTTATTAATCTGACACAGCCCTGTTTACTTATCCTATTGGACATGAACTGAGCTGAGCTGACCTGGAAATGACACGCAACACTTCTATTTGCAGAGCTAGTCGCGCGGCCCCACAACTGCAAGGGCTGGAGAATGTGAGCCGTCACATAGTCACAGAACCAGTCGCTGTCTTTGCCAGCCCCCCAGGTTTAAACAGTGAAATATAGCCAATGAAAACCCAAGTGTCTGGCTTCTTCTGAAACACCATAAGAGCTGCCCCTCTAGAGAAGGAATGTGTTCCCCAACTCATTGTGGACGCTACTGACCAGTGTCTCAGCTGAATCACCTCCCTGGTCCTGGAGACATTTATGTGTTTTATTCCAACTATATATGTACAACTCTGAAAAAGTCAACTTGTGGGTACCCATGGGGCTTTTTGTATTCATCTAATAATTTAACAGCTATTTATGAACCTCCTGCAATGCTCCTGGCTTGTGTTCAGTGCTGGAAACAAGGCAGAAAAGCAGCATCCCTGAAGCACTGCACTCCTCTTCTCCCAAGGGAGTCAAAACAAGTGGGAGCTGGGGACAGGAGCAGGGCACAAGAGGAGCGACTCCTGGAGGAGCCAACGTCAGGGCAGAGGACAGGGAGAAGGTTGGGTTCTGAGTAGATAACAGCACCATGAAAGCCCAAATGGAGCAAAAGCCACAAAGCCTTTTAGGGAAGCTGGGAGCAGCTCAGGAAGCCTGTGGAGCTCAGAGCAGCAAGTGGGGAGGAGTGGGAGAGAAGCCCAGTAAAGAGGAAGGCAAGAGAAAAACCACCTCCTGTTCTGGGTAAATGCAGCCCTTCTGTATTGAGGTTGCCAAGCAAGATATCCTTATGCCATGAGCCCACAGAAACAGTATTGAGTGAGAACCCCAGACACTGAGCCTTACATCCAGAATTAAGCCAGCTTCTCTGTAGGAGGTATTTGAGGAAGAACCCTGAGGGGAAGCCTGGCAGGTCCTGTTTTCCCTAGGAGAACTGGTGCTGAGAAAATAAAACCCTATTTTGAAATGGGCCTAGAAGAATTCAGCAGGGGGTCACCTCCTCAAGCCCCATGGTGCCCCATGGGGGTAGGGCCTTGTGCTGTCTGAGGCTGGGCACCTTCCCTCTCTTCAGGCTGAGATTTGCCTCACTCTAGACAAAGGTAGAGGGGAGGTATTTATAGAATGATTCCAAGGTCACTGGGAAGCCCACCTCCCTCAAATAATTCCCCTTTTCCATACCAACCATGTGTCCCCTGGCTCCAGAATCGAGTTCTAATGCCAGTAGCGAAGAAGGCTCATCTGTGCTCCTGGTGGGACCAGGCAAGCAGGGCGAGAGTGTGCTGGGCCTGTCAGAGGCAGTGCCCAAGGGGACAAAGTGCTCTGCAGGGACAGGCTCCACTTCAAGGGTAGTGATAGAACAACAGGGATCCACAGCAACATTGGCACACACACAGGTCAGGAAGATGTGCCTGAGCCAGGTTTGTATGAGCAGATGTAGGGATTTTGTGAAGGAACCACCCTCAGTGTGAAAAACAAGCTATGCACCTTGTCTGTGCCGACTCCCAGTATTTTCTGATCCCTTCGATTATCAGTTGCTCCTTGAAAGAAAGGAGGTAGAGGCAGGGTCAACATTGTAAAGGATGTGTGAAGCTATTGCTCACTGCCCAACACACAAAAGTCTTTGATAAGAGAGTGCCTTCGGCTAGAGCAATGTGGAAAGAGTTAGAGAAGTAAAAATCTGTGTGAAAGATGCCAACAAGATAGAGAAAGCTCCAGTGAATCTATCCTTATCAGAGAAAACTGGGAGTGTTTGAGAAGCTCCACAAACCTTTCCAGGTTGTGAATGGAAAGAGACAAAGATAGTTTCCTGTGTGGACCCACTAATAATCCTGCAGGGCAGAGATTACCTCATTGTATAGATGAGAAAAGAAAGGCTCAGAGGTGTTAAACTCAAAAATAGTCAGAAGGCTTTGCTAGAAAAAATAATAAAGATTTATTCAAGGGTCTTGGATTTTGCAAACGGGAAACATAGCTAGGCAAAAACCCAGAAGTGCTCCAAAGAACAGAGAAAAGTTAAAAGTTTTTATAGCAAAGGGGCATTCTTAAAAGTTATTAGTCACGCATTCTTAGCGCTAGTATTGCTCTAGGAGAGTTATTAGATGATAGGGTGAGGGATGTCAGGTCATCTGGAACATGGGTGCAAGGAGATCTGGTCATGTCCCAGTGGTCTGGATAACAGATGTCAGGTCGATGTATATGTGAGTCCTTCAGAGGGTAATTAGAGGGTTACCTGGGGGCCCAGATGTATGTCCAAGCATTGACACGGGACTGGGAAGTTCCAAAAAGTTTAAGTTCCCAGGCTAGTTAGAAGAAGAATGCAGTCTTTTCTCATGCTTCAACCTTCATAACGTTAGCAATTTTCACAGCTTAGTTAAAGTGTTTCCATTTTATATATTCCCTATCTTCACTCTTTTCTCAGGGGGTTAAGTCACTGTCCAAGATCAATATATTATAGAAAACAGCTTAAGAGAACAGAATATGAGCTCTAAGTCCTTATGTTCAAACAGTGGCTTTGCCTCTTAGTCACTGGGAATCTTGGGCAAAGTGGTAAATTTCTGTCCTTGTTTTCTCATCCATAAAATGGTAATAGGATGATATTTACCTCATAATGTTATAAGGAGTAAATGAAATACAGTAAGCCCTCACTTAATGTTGGTAATAGGTTCTATGACTTTAAGTGAAATGACATCTAAAGAAATCAATTTCATATAGGCTAAATGATATAAACAAGAGTTAAGTTCCTACAGCATCTTGTCAGGTTTGTAACACTGGATGAAACAATGTTATTTGAGGACCTGCTATAATTCACAGTCTGTGGCAAGTAGTGAACATGGTACCTATTAAGCTCTCACTAGGATAGCTGGCCCAGGTGTGTGACCCCAATGGCAGCCATGGGGCCACCCACCCTGGGCTCAGTGGGAATAGAGGAGGTAAGCCTCCTTTGGAGGTTTGGAGGAGTAATTGTGACAGAAACCACTATTCAGGGTGTCCCAGCAGAGGGAAGGAAGCACTTGATCTGAAACATTTAGGAGATTTATCCTGATCCCTAGGTGTTATGGAGAGGATTTGGGGGAGTGGGGCTGATAGAGCTGGGAACAGCTGACTTGGCAGTTCTGACCTTGGCCCACCAGGGACTGCTTGGTTTGTGTGTGTATCACACGCATGGAACTCCATTAAGTTCTCTGGGCCTGACCCTTCAGCTGTGGCCATCTTCTGCCAGGGAGTAGGAGTGAGGTGGGGGCCTGGAGAATGAAGGATCGGGAAGGTGGGGAGGTCTAAGGTGAGACCAGGCTGCTGGCCTCCACACTAGGGCTCTGGTGCTGCACTAGCCAGTGTTCGTCCCACTCACCTGTCTGCTTGCCCATCCTGGTCTTTCTGGCAGGTAACTTCCGAGTCTGCAGACAGGAGGAGAAGATGAAGGAAGATTGTCCACACAGTTCTCAAGTGCCAATCAGTGACAGCAAATCCATTCTAAAGTAAGCTTTGCCTGGGAGGGCTATATGCCTGTGGTCTCCTCATGCTGGCCCCCTGGCCCCCACTCCATAGGCATCCTTTGGGTGGAGGGATTTTGGGCACTTTTCACAGATAGGAGCTGTGCCTGCTCCAGGAACAGTGATGGGAGCCCGTTGTTGTGGTTGTCATCGTTGTTGTCATGGTTCTCTTGGTCTCTGAAGCCTGTCTGTTTCAAAATCTAGGATCCCTTCAGGGCATGGGTTTGACCTCTTCCCCTCCACAAAAGCAGAAGAGTGGGACAATACTCAATGTGATTCTGCAGAAATGGTATTTACTTAAAACTAGAGCAATACTGGAAAACAAACAAAAATAACTAGAGCAATACTGACACTCTTACTATGTGTTAAACAGTTAAAGAAAAAAAAACCCTCCAATGAGTTTTGAGTTTTTACTGACGAAGTCTGTTATTAACATAATAATTTTTAATTTTGCTTACTCTATTTTAAGTCTCTGTCTCATCATAAAAATGTTTAGGATACTTTTTAAAATTCATTTAAAAAGTATAGTTGTCATTTTATCTTGCTTTTTGAGTTCGGAGTTTAAATATTTTCTAATTTGGGACCTCCTATCTGCCATCCTAAGGACAAGCCACCTCCTTGACATGGACTGGTTCCTTGGAGCCCTGCACCCTGGGGCCCCCCTACTAGAGACCCTAAGAAAACAGACGGTGTTCCATTGTGTATCATTTCACAGTGCCACCATACCATCGTTGTTCTTATTTAAATTTTACAAGAACAACATTAACTGTCATTTTGGGAAAACTCATAATCAACACAACCTGATTAATTTCATGTATATATATCCTAATCATTTCGTTTCAGCGTTCACATGCTTTAAGCCAGTGAACATGCAGCATTGAATCCTGCTTTGTTGCTGCCATGACCTTGTCAACCCCTCCCCCTGTAAATTACCATCACCCCCCACATTACAGAGTGGGTGTTGCTCATCCACAGCTTGAGGTTGTTCCATCACGGGTGACGGCCACCACCTGCTACCTGAGAAAGTTCTAGAGCTGTGCTGTCTAGTGGGGGAGCCACCAGCTGAGTGTGGTTGCTCAGCTTGTGATCTGTGGCTGGAGGAGTGTCATTAATATCAAAGATGCTCCAGGGGGGAGCACTTTTTACCAAATAAAATAATAAGCAAGATCTCATTAATATTTTTATATAGATTACATGTTGACATGGCAATATTTTAGATATATTGGGTTCAATAACATGTTATTAAAACTAATTTCACCTGTTTAATTTTCCCTTGTATTTAAAATTATATCTGTGACTTGCATTTTATGTGTACTGGATGGTGCTGCCCTGCAGAACCCAGCTTGGGTACAAGCAGCTATCTTTGTCTTTTCTCTGTCACATACCAGCCAAGGCACAAGTGTAACTTTGCCTTTTATTCTGGGGAGAAAGCATTTGGGCAGAGTGGCCTCCCTAGGGACCTCCGGGGTCTTACTCACCACTGTCATCTTCATCCCTTGATCACACCTCCAGGAAGTGGGGATGGGGAAAAGATGGGCTGTCTTGATGGTACCCCCACAAGCAGCCATACCAGGCCCTTGTAGGAAATATTGATAATATGGGGGGAAAGCAGGAGGCTTTAAAATGTTAGTAATCCAAGCCCCAGGGATTTATTTGAGGAAGTGACTCAGAAGTAAAGTACAGGGAGTCTGTCAGGAACTTTTACCCACAATAATGAAAGTGTGCAAATGCCCTAGGTACAGTGATGTGGTCCATCTGTGAGTTTCACTTCCCTCTAATTTCCACCCCCTATGCCTTCCATGAGGGCTGACAAGTAAAATCCTCAAGAAGACTGAAGGGCATGTGTCCAGTGGCAATCTGGTCTCTTAACCAATTATGTGTGGCCATCATGACATGTACTGTTATGCCCATTCTACAAGTGAGGAAACTGAGTCCACTGCTGCTCAGATTTTGAAATTAACTATAAATGTCAGTTTTTTAAAAAAAGCCTCTAGAAGTATGTGTGTGCCTTTCCCTTATTAGGTCAGAGCTCTTAACCCTGCTGAAAACCTACAATTGCTATCATGAGGGCAGAAGCTTTCAGCTGAGACACCGAGAGGTAAGGCCTGTTTATTTTCTTTGTTCATAGAGTCACCATTTATCCACCATTTGCAGAAAACAGTCCCAGTTTATACCTGTTATTCCAGGGTAATTATTAAAACCATCCCCACCCTGGCTGGTGTGGCTCAGTGGATTGAGTACTGGCCTATGAACCAAAGGGTTGCTGGTTCGATTCCCAGTCAGGGCACATGCCTGGGTTGCGGGCCAGGTCCCCAGTTGGGGGCATGTGAGAGGCAACCACACATTGATGTTTCTCTCCCTCCCTTTCTCCCATCCTTCCCCTCTGTCTAAAAATAAATAAAATCCTTTTAAAAAATAAAAATAAAAAAAATAAAACCATCCCCTTTACTCTCAGAAGAGAGTATTTGGATAATGAATCATGAGGTCATCTGTCTTCTGAGTTGGGGACCAGGTGACCAGCAGCCAGGAACTCTCTGTGAGGTCCCTAAAAGGTGTGCAGAGGGTCAGAATATCCCTGTGAGAATTCATCGTGGGTGGAAATCATCTTGTGGGTCTTCTCCTTCCAGCTGGAACTTTTGTCTAGGTGAATTGCCAGGACTGTGGAGTTTGAAATCTTTGAGACCATCCATCCCACAGCACAAATAAGGAACTCAGCACAGGGCTCCGGCATGCCCAAGTTCACAGGGCCATTGAGGCGTGAAAGGAATCTCTATGCTTGTCAATTGTCAATCAGAATAAACATAAGAGGGAAGACCTGAAATGGAGGAGATCTCCCCAAAGGATGCTCACAGAGCCAGGCAGGTCCAACTGTGAGAGTCAGGGCTGGTGTAGGGAGTGGAGGACGTGAGAGAGCATGGGTCCCACCTGCAGGACACTGCTGCCCATCAGATCAAACCCACTGATGCTGCACAGGAATGTGGCCTGGCACACTCAGACCCTTTCTGATATTTCAAAAGAAGCTAGCTATCTGCAGTTTCTTGTGGGATTCCCCAAACCTCAAAACCCCATGTCGGATAAACAAAACATGTCTGTAGGACTCCAGGGAATGGCAGCAGGGCCCAGGCTCAGGAGCCCCTCACTGAGCAAAGCAAGTAGAGGCCTGGTCTTGCCACCATCTAGAACCTTCAGACCTTTCACAAGGGAACCCAGGTTAGGGAATTGGGCCCCCATCTTGGTCTAACTCAATTTATTTGTACAGTCTTATTGTGGTAAGGTTTTATTTGGGTTGGGTTTCCGAGGTTGAGATCAGGTGACTCCTAGACCTTCTCTGGCCTGTCAGTATCTGATGAGAGGTAGCAGCCTCTTAGTTCCCCTTCTGTTGTTGAACACGAGAATGGACAGTTCAAGCCCCCATCAACCCACAGACACCTCATCCAGGTGGAAGCCACTGCTCATTAATCTTCATTCCCTGTAGCCAGACAGCAACACATCCTTCTGCAGTTCTCAGACTAGAGCAGGAGTGTCAAACTCGTTTTCACCAGCAGCCACATCAGCCTCGCAGTTGCCTTCAAAGGGCCAAGGGACTGTATAAATATAACTACTCCTTAACAGTTAAGTGAGAGCTCGGCTCTGCCACCGGGTAGAAATAAGGTGCTGGGCCATATAAAACAAGGTGGAGGGCCAGATTCGGCCGCTGGGCCTTGTGTTTGCCACCTGTGGACTAGAGGATGAGCCCCAATGTCTAGGAGGCTGTGGGCAACTGGAGGTCATCTGTCAATGGCACAAAGGAGAGCCAACTGAAACCCACCTGCCAGACCACATTGCTCAACCACCTGAGATACCCAGTCAGCCAAGCCAAGCCATTGTCACACAGTTCAGGCACCTGGACAGGAGGGAAGCTGCCAGCTTCTCGTCCAAGCAGTGCTGGGCTGTCTGTGATGACCTGATGGGTACGATCCTTATGCTCCACCTCACCTGCATGCAGACTGGGCCACCCCTGGTAACTTGTTCCCTACTCTGTTCTGCCACGTGCTCCTTGGCTCATGCTCGTCCCTCTGCAGAGTGGCCTCTCTTACACCAGCCCCAGCTGACCGAGCTCTTTACTGCTGTGGCAGGTCTCTGACCCCACTGCCCTGTTGTCTGTGGTTTCACTGCTTGTTTTCTTACTTTAGTGGAAGCCCCCAGATCTGGGCCTGCCTGCCTGCCTGCCGGGTTCTGAACTCCCTGTGCCAGGCACAGTGTGGTCCTGGGCACAGAAGTTGGATGGCTAGCCAGCAGGCCTGGGGTGAGTTGGGCTGAATCCTGAGCTCCAGTATGCTGGGCAGTTATGACCGGTGCTGCTGAATGAGGAGCTGGGCCCATCTTAGTTCTTGTGTTGATGTCATGGGGTCAGGTCTTCTGGCTGGGCCCTGTTCCTTGGCTCTGGGCCTTTCAGGGACTGATCTAAGATGATGGTAGCTCTTAACATGTGGTTCCCACACCTGCAGCTTCGGCATCACCTTGGAACTTGTTAGAACTGCAGTTCTTACCACCTTCCTTCCCGCCCCCCGGCCTGATTAGTGAGAAACTCTTCATCCTCCCATCTGTGTTTTAAAGGGCCTCCAGGGGATCCAGGAGGAAGGCCACTTTTGAGATCTGCTGATCTAAGAGTTTGGTCTTGGCACTTGGGATTCCCTACAGCGGTCTCCTCTATAGAAACAGCTGCATGAGGAGTTGGGCTGGGAAGCTTGGAACCTGTACCCTATCTTTGTGTGTGATGGGACAGTCCTCATGAAGAAGTAGGAGACCTCACAGTGGCAAGAGGTGCTCCTGACAGCCCCCAGCAAAGGAAGTTAACATCCCACAGCAAGGATTTTCATGTTCCCAACCCTGAAAAAGGTGTGAGGGTCTGATTTGGTCTTCCTGGAGCTGGAAAGTACCTTTCAGGAAACTTCTGCAGCCTTAACAGCCAAGGGGTGCCAGTTTGAGGGAGTGTGCATCTTTGGGAGACAACAGCCACCAAAAAGTTAGGCTGTAGGCCTGGGAGGCGTACAGCTCTGACACTGAAGTGCATGAATGGTTCCTGGAACATCAAGTCCCCCCATAACCCACCCACAACTCAGTGTTCAGACCTGTGCAAGTTTCTCAGAATGTGGACCTGGGGTTTCTTGGGCCTTGCGGATCTCATGGTTCCAAGCACTTGCTGCAATGCCACCTCCAGCTAGCCTCTCCTTGGGCACAACAGGCCCTGAAGGCACAGCAGACAGGCACCAGGCACTTCACCTCTATTTCATTTTTTGTAATACAAGAGCTTTACAACATAGGAGCTACCATTTTCCGGACAGAGATTGAGGCTCTCGGAGTTGAGTCTCTCAAGCAAGGTGACACAGCAGTAAGTAAAAGGTGCTGGCATGGCCTTGAGGCCTGAGCATAGTTGTTTACAATACAGCAATGCCACCGGCAGTATAAGCGGGCACCCATCTGAGGTGCCCTCAGGCTGCCGAGAGGCTCAGCACCAGGTGCGCCCTCACAGGGCCAAGTGGGGCCCTTGAAGAACACTCCTCTTCTGTCACTGGGCCTCCCCTGGAGCAACTGCGGCCTTACTGCTACAGTTTGGGGGAAGTACTTCACCACTGTCCTATCCAGGGCCCAAGGAACTTGGAGAGATGAAGTGTGTCAGTAGTCAGGGGCTAGGGGCCTTGATTGGGACACATGTCCTGAAGAGCTAGGTGTAACAATTCCCTGCTGAGGAGGCCAAGGCACTAGCTTTCTCTATTGTGAACCTTGCCTTTGGGATAATGAAAGGGAGCAATTGGGAGCAATCTGCACTTTTTAAAGACAGCAAAGCATTTTAACCAGGCTAGTTGGTGTCTAAAGAGAAAAATGGACAACCTGTGGTAAATTAATCACGAATTGACCCTCATGTCCTGGTGTGTGCAGATGTGACCCCTCCGAGAGCTGGCCCCCTGGCCCAACCTTGTGCTCAGCTCTCAGTGGGCTCGAAGCTCTCCCTGGTAGCCCTGGTCAGGCACCACACCCAGTCTCTACCCTCAACCACAAGCCCTTCGCAGAGCCTAAGAAAGGTAATGATGGGCTTTTGACAGACCACTGGCTGCTGAGTGAGTGGTTGGCCATGGACATATTCCCTGAGAACTCCTAAGTCATCCCAGCCCGCCCCTGCCCCCAGTTAGGATATTGTGTCCTTCCCTCCAATAGTGGTGGAAGGACTCATCCCCACCATGAGGACTTTCTCGAGGCTGTTCTGTCCTGAAAGTCAGGAGCTTGGGACACTGAATGCTAGAACCCCCTTCTTCAGCCCTGCATTCATTTTCTTTTCTGGCACCCTTTGAAGGTGCCATTAATTTCTTTCACACTGAGAGACATTAGCAGAGAAGACCAGAACCCGCCGGTCTCCTCACCCCCATCTAACCTCCCCATATACAGCATTGTGGTCCCTGAGCTTGGGGAGAATTGGCCAGGTCAGCCTAATTCCCTCCCTCTGATTGGTTTCATGCTGCTACGCAGAGGGGCTGCAGTGAGGCTAAGCCCAGTGAGCCTCCATCCAGTCACCAGCCAGGCACCCGCCCAGCAGGTGAGCCCTCCCCTCTACCTCCTAAGGATACTCTGTCTGAAGGCACTCCCACACAGATCTTGCCAGAGAAGTTTGAGCCAACCATTGACACAGCTGGTGTGACAAACGCAAACATTTGTGTGCAGTGCTTATAACTCCATCTCTAAGTTAATCTGTCTAGTTTCCCCAACTCTTATAAAGTATAAAGAACAGGTGCTAGTGTCCCCATTTAAAAGATAAGAAAACTGAGAAATTGCTTGTCTGAAACTTTTTCTTTTAAATGTATGGTTTACATTCTACCTCCCCACAGAACACATAAAAGAAGACAGATGACATTTTGAAAGTCCAAAACAATTTAAAAATAGCTTTAAAAGAAAGAAAGAAAGAAAATAAAGTTTGATAGTCCACAGACCAAGGAGGTGGAGGAAGCTGAGGCAGGCTGTGAGCTTAGCTGCAGCCCCAGCTCTGTCCTTCTCTCCTCCCCGTCCCTGTCACTCTGACCAGGGTCAGCCAGCTGTGGCCTAACCCAAGGCAACAGCGTGACAGGTTCTCAGGCCTGATTCTTTGGAGTTTTCCGATGCATCACCTACCTCTCTGAGAAGAGAAATCTTCCCTCTCCCCTAATCTTCACTCTCACGTCCTTGCTTGCCAGATGCCTCGAGAAAATGGGGTTTTGCCAGTTTCTGGGGGACCAAGGACTGGCCCAGGATGATCTGGGCCTAAGGATATGTGAAGTGAGGCCTTGACCCCTGGACTTGCCTGAGAGCAGGGTAGCTAGACAATACCCTGCACCCCACAGTTGAGGTCCCTGGGTAGAGGCAGGAAGGGGTAGAGATGGGAGGGGATAAGATCACCTGGTCTAGACATTTGGCACTCTTCAGGCTGAGCTGGTGCAGGTTCTGTCTTGGCCCGTAGCCTGGGGAAAACTCTCCTGATAATACAACAGGATTTGTAAGCTGGAACCATTGAGGTACCCACCAATGGGGCAGTGACAGGTTCTCCTAAAACACAGTGGGGGCATTTGCTAAGACCCCGTGTTTTCTCTTCATAGAACCTGGGCTCTGAAGGTGGAGACCAGGGGGCTGACTTGAGAACCCCCAAGGTCTCACTCTGAAACCACTGGGGGGCAGAGATCTTGCTTCTTTTCACTCCCAACCTCATTTCCCCACATAGGCAGTAGCTACTTCATGTATAGGCTTGTAACATTTGCCCATGATATGTCTGAGTTTTATCCCATTTACTCTTGAGAGCAGCCTAGAAGGCAGTTCCCATTAATTATTCCCATTTTACCCATGAGAAAACCAAGAAACAGAGATATTTAGTAACTTACCCAAGGTGATCAGCCTGTAAGGAGCAATGCAAATGGGACCAGTAACATGACATCACGTGCGATAGGCTGTTCTTACTGTTCAGACTAGGGTCTCACTATGAATTGTTAGAGCAGGCAGACCTTGCAAAAACTCATTTCCCTCCCAAAGACCTGGGAAATGGAGAGGTGATACAGACCAGCTTGCTCTGTGCAGAAGCCTTTATTGGGGAGGGGTCAGAGTTCATGGGTAACTGGGAGGTACAAATAGAGAGTTCTGAGAACACTGCTGGGGCTAGAGCTTGGTGGAGAAGCTACGGCCCAGAGGGGTTTCCGGGAAGTCTGGGAACCCTGGTCTCACTAGATAGTGCCCAGGTGCCCTGGGATCACAGTTTCCCCTGGGCCTCCCCAAGACCTTGCTGCTATTCATCTGTCTGTGAGGACCCCAGGGCTCAGCAGGGACCAGTCCTCCTTGGCAGGTACCTCTATCTCATCTGCCTTTTCTGGGACTGACCAAAGAGCCAGTCCAGGGGATCAGCAGTACTGGCCCCAGGCAGTGGGGGATGCTGGCTGCTGAAGCAAGCGGTGGTGTCCTGCAGGGACCCAGTGGGGTAGCTCTTTTTGCATGCCTGGCCTGGCCAGTGGGGTCTGGCTGTAGCCTCCTTCAGCTCTGAGGTGGGCTGCACCAGCTGACAAATGGACGTCATGTAGTCATCCGGGCTGGGGGAAGCCAGGGATTCCTGCCCAGGCCCCACAGGCAGCATCTCCTCCCTGCTCTCCTGGATTGTGGGCAGACTGGCCACAGAAAGCAGAAGCGGGGACCTCGTGGCTGCCGACCACAGGGAAGCAGCAACCTGTTGGTTGACAGAGAACGAGGGGTGAGGGTCTGCCGGGCCACTCCTCCTGTTTCCCCAACCCCTGCCCCAGCTCAGGCTGCCTGAGAACAATTTTAAGTCTACAGATCTGACACTAGGCTCAGACCTTGGCCCCTCCTTTCTGCTAACATTAAAAACCCATGTACTTAAGACTCTATCATTACTGTATTTTAAGAATCTGTGCAAATAAGAGAGCCTAGCCTAACAGATTGGAGTCAGAGCACACCTAGATTTAAAACCGGGCTCTGCCACTTCCTGACTTGGGGACCTTTAGCAATGTCACCTCTCTAAGCCTCCACTTACCATGTAACGGGGTTGTAAATATCTGCTTCACAGTGGTGTTGTGAGAAACACATGAATGACACTTCATCTGAAATCCCTTTAGGATATAAAGCCCCTACAGCTACTGTGACTACCTTTAACTGCACCTCAGTCTCTAATCCACATGGAGGTCCTGCAAATCCCAGG
Organism: Micronycteris hirsuta; assembly: GCA_004026765.1. NCBI lineage: Eukaryota > Metazoa > Chordata > Mammalia > Chiroptera > Phyllostomidae > Micronycteris > Micronycteris hirsuta. Next base: position 15,689 of record PVJI01015096.1, on the reverse strand, counting down.
CTGAGGACTGCCCTAGAAGATACACAAAGCCTTTTTGTTTTATCTCAAATCAAGAGGGCAGTTGCTTTCTCTTACCTGTAACTCAGAGGACCTGGGGGTAGCAGAGATGCTGGATGAGCAAGGACAGTCTGAGGGAAGCTACCAGGAAGCTTGGGGCATACGGTAGGGGTCCAGCAGTCAGAGCCCTGTGTCCAGGGTCAGATTGTAAGGAGGAAGACGGTGAGGATGATGTGCTGCAGTCCAGAGCAGAAGCCTCCCTGAGCTATCTGGCAAAGCTTGAGGCTCTGCAGCTTTTATACCTTTCCAATAGCCATCAATTCCTGTCACGGGGGCCTAAAATAGCAGCTTTCAGGAAGACTCAGAGGAAAACAGCTTGGTGGGCGGGGCCTGGTCCAGCTGCCAGCCTGGAACAAGTGTTTGTGCCTGTGGCAGACACTGAAAATGTACACTGCACTCTGCAAGACCGGGTTGGGGGGATGGGTTGGGCACAACGCCTGGACACCTCAGGCCCAGGCTGCTGTGAGGGGCAGCCCTAGGATTTGCTACCACTGCCTAGAAGCATTTCCCCACTATATTATACCAGCACCCTGCAACTCCAAGACACTCTAGCCTAGTGCTGGTGCTGGTTCTGGCAGAGCCCAGAGCCTAAACCTATGAGGAGGCCTCGCCAGGCGTGGCGGTGCAGGGCTTAGCCTGAGGCAGCTGAGGCTGGGCTACTTAAGCCTGCTGCAAGGTGAGATGTGCCTGCCTTGGTCTGGGACCAACGGCAGTGTGCAGCATTCTCGTTTTGCTACTTCCCAGATGTAATACTCTCAAATGAGAACTTGTTTGTTTCATTGTTCCCAGATATCTAATCAGTGCTCCTGTGTACCGGTGACTGCTCCAGGCTCAGAGAGCATAGTAGTTAACAAAACAACTCCATTCTAGAGCTTTCCTTCCAGTGAGGGAGACAATCACATGCTCAGTATATAGGTGCTATCATTTCAGGTACTGATAGCGGCTGCAAAGAAAAGTACAGTGGCAGAGTGGTCAGGAGTGTCTTCTCTAAGAGGGGACAGACATTTAGTAGGGATCTGAACAGATGGTGGCTGTGTGATCCCAGTGGAAGGGGCAGCACATGCAAAGTCCCTGCAGAAGAAGTGTGCTGGGCACACTCAGGAGACAGACAGCAAGGTACCCACATGACTGGCCCTTGTGGGAGGAAGTCATTGGACCTTGGGGTGGATCTTGTTTTCCCTTTGAGGGGATCGAAGGGCACTGCCGGGTTTGAGTAAGGGCACAGCTATTCTCGTTATTGTGTTGAAGGACTGACTCAGCTGCTGTGCGTGGGCCAGTGGGGCAACTAACGGGTATTCTGAGTGTCTGTGCCTATGGTGAACGTGGGGCTGGCCATGTCTCAGGTAGTGAGAAAAGCAACACAGGCCCTCAGAAAAGAAGCCAGCTTGGAAATCTGGTGGTGGGTTCAGCCACTAATGGGAACAATGTGGAGAGAAGGGTGAGGCTGCGACCTAGCTCTGAGGACCCGCCACCTCTGCTCTGGTAGGCGTGGAATCCAGGACCCTCAACATGTTCAGCATTTGGGTTCCTGTGGAACACCTGACTCAGCCACTGTCCCCAGTTGTGCCCTTGGCCAGGTGTGGACCAACTAGTGGAAAGATATGCTTCAGGCTTCATTTGGTTGGTCCTGTGGACTTGTGCCTTGGAGCATGTAGAAGTTTATGGGTTTCCACCAGGGCAGGACCCCAAGTAGGAGGTAATGTGTTTGGGGGCTTGAGTATCCAGGACATCCCATGTCCGGAGGGCTAGGTTCTAAGGGGCCAAGGGAGGGTAGGTAGTGACTCCTGAGGGTGGCTCCTCTGGCGGAAATGACTGACCTGTGTAGGTTTCCACAGGAAGAAGGGGCTCTGATCATCGAGGGGCTCCTCAACATTGCCTGGGGACTGAGGCGGCCCATCCGGCTCCAGATACAGGACGACAGGGAGCCAGTGCACCTCTCCTCAGCGTCATGGGTGCCTGGACAGCCCAGCTACCACCCGTGAGTGTGGACTGGGTGGGGTGTGGCCGGGTGGCCTCCATGACACCTGTCCAACCAGAGTGTACTGTTTGGGCTAGCAGTGGGCAAATCGTGCTCCTCTATGGGGCACAAGCATGGGAACATCACTCAGTCTCACCACTGTCACCTCAGGACTGCCTCAGCCACAGCGTCACCTGCCTATATACGGCCTTACCTGCCGACATTGCAGGGTAGTCTTTCTAGATGACCCAGGTCACTTCCCTTCTGAAGATTGTTCCAGGTTCCTACCACCTTCAGTTTTGTTTCTTAAACATTCACATTAACCACAATGTCCGCAAGAAGAGAGGACTATAGACAGGAGGTCCTTCTGCAAGATGAACATTTCTCACCATTTTCTGTTCTGCCTTACAAATTCACACAAATTTAGCCTCCTACAGCTCTGCTTTTATTTTAATATCAGAATTCATTTTTATAAATTTATTAATATTTAATACCATTTTTCTCTTCAAATGTTCAAATACGGTTTCTGCTCTGAGTATCCTTAGCACATTGATACCCTTGGTACATTGTCAGGTGTTCCTAGTCACTCATATCAAATTTTGAGCAACACAGACTTAAGAGCATAAAGTTCATTCAGATGGGCATCGTAAAAAGCCCATCTTGTGACTTGTTTCCCACTTCCAGGGTTAAAGCAGTCATAGACAGCAGGAACCTCAGAGGCCTCTCAGTGTGGATTTGGTTCCTCTGTCTGCCTCTCTCTGGTTCCTTCATGCTATTGGGCTGACTCCCATCATGCCTATTTCTTCTCCAGCTCAGAGGCCCAGGGGCCAGCCTCCTGAAGGTTGCCCATGCCCAGCTCTCCTCCAGGCCCGAGGGACACCAGAGCTCACTTGGCACATGGCAGCAGAACTGGCCTGCTTCTGCTTGGTGCCCAGCTGCATGTGCACGCTGCTGCATCCATGTGTCCATGCAGTGTGGCAAAGCAGAGACTGTTTAGGTCTTTGGAACAGACCCCCTTCTTTTTTCCAGAAGACACTGCGGCAGTACTGTGCTTTTCTTTTACTATTTTACATTGACTCTCTTGGTGTGAAATGCCAGCCTCAACTCAACCTGTCCTGCTTCTCACCTGTGTCCTCTCTGCAGAGGCAGCTGCCTCTTCCCTTTGGCCTTGGCTACTTTTCTCTGCCACCATTATGATTATGTCTTTTCAGAAAGGAGCCACCTCTTAAGGATGGCAGGGTCTCTGCCCAGAGGACAAGCATTCAGCCCTCAGAGCACAGGTCTGAGAGTTCCAGAAACAGCTCAGGTAAGCAGAACCACAAGCTGCCCAGAGCCCCGTCTCACTCACCCCGGGTGAGAGCGGAGGGGTTGGCTCATAGTCCCCATCTCCGAAGAACAGCTTTGTGGAGTAGCAGAGTGGCTTCATTTGTCTTCAGGGGGAACACAAGGCCTTCTCACTGAAACCTCACAGAAAAGAAAGCAGAGGCTTGCAGAGGTGACATAGTCAGATAGTCTGTTAGTGACCTGAGTCTCCTGCACCGTTCTGAGTTACACAAAGAGGGAAAGTTAGCAGAGGGCCTGGAGCCCTCCTGGCCTCACATAGACCTGCAGGACTCCTCCTCACACTCTGGAATTCGTAACTGCTTGTTTGTCCTCTTCATCCCCTCCCCTCACACTCAGTGAAAGACCCGTTCAGAGTATAGGGATAGGCTGCAAAAGGCTTGCCCTGGGTGCCCTGAGATGGAGGCCCACAGGCTATGGCAGTGTGATATGGTAACACAAGTTATCCTGCCTGAGGGTCACCTTTCCTGTCTGCAAACTGGGCATCACCAAGCTGGACCCCGCCTCTGTCACAGGAACAGCATTCATTTTACCATCTGCTGCAGCATGGTGCTGCCACAGGGTTCTAGGGAGCTGAGCCCCATGCACCGCACAACCACTGGAGCATAACAGTTCTCTGTCACTGTTACTGCACCTGGGCCTGGCTCTGTCATCATTTCTCACTGCAGAGCCCCTGGAGGAGGACAAGGAGATCCCACAGCTGATGCGTACCAAGAGCGATGCAGGCTGTGTGATACAGAGGAGGTCCCGGTGCCGCACACCCAGCGAGACCCAGAGGATCCAGCAACACCGGTTTTCTATCAATGGACACTTTTATAACCACAAGGTGATGTCCCAGCCTTGCCTTTGCTCTGGGCCCTGAAGCTAGGGCACAGGGAGCCAGCCCAAGCATGGGTAAAACTGTCGAGCCTAGGTCCCATGATAGCTATGTCAGAGTTTACCCTCACCACCTCCCTGTGTGCAGGTGTGGTCATTTCTGTGTGGAGAAACAGGGCTCACGGAGAGAAATAACTTGCCCAAAGTCACATCAAAGTAATATTCCAGTTCATGACCTGAAAACTCCCCGCCACCCTCTGTCTCTCTCGCTCTCTCTCTCTCTGCATACGCACATAATTTATATAAATATATAATTTATACATTTACAAATGATATAAATATGTGTATAAACACACATATTTAGATATGTATATTTATATTTACATATGTATATGTATATTTATACATATTACATATAAATAACAAATATGCATATAAATATATAATACACAGTTTTATATAGATATTTATATATTTAAATATATTTATATATTTAATAGATATTTATATAGATATTTATGTTTAATATATATATCAGTAAAGTAGATATATTTATATATCAGTGAAATATGTATTTATGTATTTAATATATATTCAATATATATTTATATATCAGTGAAGTATATATATTTTAATATATCAGTGAAATATATATTTATTTCTATATTTAAATATTTATATAAATATATATTTAATATATATTCATATGTATATATCAGTGAACAAGTATATATATATATAATTTTCTAAAGCTGTTCTAATGCGCAGTAATGTTGGTCTGATTTCCAGACTGGGTAAAGCATGGTACACTTCCCCCTGCTTTGCCCTGGCCTGTCAGATTCAAATGTGTTCAGCTGGAGAGAAAGTATTATGGTTGGAGATGGGAAAGCAGCCTAGGATCCTTCTCCCCACTTGCAGCTGGTGGGTGTCATCTTGAGAAAGGCTTCAGGAAGAAGAAACACTAGCAGTGTCTTGTTGACAAGAACCTTTCTTCTCCTTGAAATGGTCTGGCTCTTCTATTCCATACTTACTGGGGGCTGAAGGCCTAGTCTGGCTTTGTGTGTAACTCAGTCATTTTCATCTTAACTGCAGAGAAGGCAGGTCTAGGATTGTCTGGCTCTAGTACTTGGGGACCATCTGGGGACCCAGAGCAAGTCCCTCACACACCCTAAGTCTCAGTGACATCCTGTGGAAAGCTGAGCTAGGGCCAGAGAGCAGGATGTGCAAATCTGAACTCAGTGTTGGAAAGCAAGAGAGCCCGACACACGGGGCGGTCCTCGTGCCAGGGGAGTAAAACACAGGGCTTCGGGTGACTCTCCCCTTCCTAGATGGGTGACTCCAACAAGCTACTTAACCTTTCCAGGCCTCCATACCTTCTCTAAGAAAAAGGGGCAAGTGACAGGTACTTCAAAGAGGTATTGCAAAGATTAAATCAAAGATTATAGGTAAAGTGCTTAGTAGGTTTACTACCTGGCTATTTTCCATTCAGGACTTATTAAGTCTCAGGCAGTGCCCTGGCTGGCTTCATATGGGGTGTCTCATAGGCAAAGGCAGTACCTGCAAGTATATAAAGGGCCCTAAAACTGCGCCAAAGCCATGTGGCTGGAGCAGCAGGTGCTTGGGAGGGAATCATCATGTTACATGTGCGTGACAGTGACAGGAGCTGCAGGTGGCATTGTGCAGGCAGTGGGAAGCCTTCAGCACTTGTACCTAGAACCGTTATTTAAGGCAGTGTTTTTCAAATTATACTCTACATAACATTGCCTGTCTTTCTCCTTAAAATGCATATTCTGCTTCGGGGGCCTGAGGCTGGACACTGATGCAGCTGGCTTAAAACATACTTTTGAGTAGCAAGGTTTTCAAAAAGTTATTCCTTTGGGCAGCAGTGTGGGAAATAGATGGAAAGAGCTTAGCCTAAAATGCAAAAAGTTGAGAAGCTGATACAATATGAACTGAGGACCTTTACTCAGGCACTGCTGGGAGAATGGAGAGGAGTGGACAGATTTGAGAACTTTCTGCCTTAGAATCAACAAACACTTGGTGAATTGACGGATAGAATGAGGGAGAGACGAGTTTCCCCTACCTTTTATGATTCTTAGGATCAGAGAGTTGGCCCTTAACGCTTTGCAGACATCTTTCTTAGACGGGGACTGTTACAGTTTCCTTGAGTGTGTCCAGATATGGGCACAACTTTTAAGTGGATCTGTGTGAAAGAACAGGCACCAGTGTTCCCAGAGACCCAGCTCACCTGCTGCTCCACTTTCCTCAGCACCGTCTCGCTGACAGTGTGCCCCAACCCTGAGTGATGTCAGCCCTGTGTCCCCTTTGGCCCTGCCTTGAACTTCCCCCCCTCCCTGCACAGACCTCCGTATTTACTCCTGCATATGGGTCCGTGACCAACGTGAGGGTCAACAGCACCATGACTACCCTGCAGGTGCTCACTCTGCTGCTGAACAAGTTCCGAGTAAGTCCAGCCATGCGTGGCCTTATCCCTGTGGTGGTGGTTTACCAGCTTTTTTTGTTGTTGTTATGTCTGAAGGTTGGTAAAGGCTGGGGAAAGTTGCCTGTGGCCCATAGGTAGAAAGTCTAGCAAGGTTCTCTCTGATGATCTACACTCTGGGATTTGAAGCAGATATGGGTAGGGGTGAGGTGGTCTTAGAGATTTGTATGAGTGCCACTGGGTGTGTGATTACTTCCAGGTGTCCCTTTCTGTCTCTTGTCTTGAAAAATATGGTCTGACTTCCTGTTTTTGCTGGTACAGGTGGAAAATAATCCCAATGAGTTTGCCCTCTACATCGTTCATGAGTCCGGGGGTAAGTGTCTGCCTTTGTCCTAGATCATAAAAGCAAAAGATTGTCCATTAGACAGTCTCACTGATTGTGTTCCTTCTCTGAAGGCTGTGCTGGCTGGTGTGACAGGCACCAGGCAACTGCCCTTCTGGCCTTGGGACCCATTGTGCCTCCACCATGAATGCCTCTCCCCAGCCCAGACCAAGGCATGCTTGACATCCCTTTCCGAATCCCACCACAACCACATAGGAAATTACCATCTCCGGCCTCACTTATTTGGGAAGCTTGCAGGGTATTGGGGTCTGCAAGATGGAGCTGCAGCTCTGCATCCACTGAGAAGTGCCAGTTCAGAACCTGCACATTCCTCTCTGCAGCGCTTGCACAGCACAGTATGGCGCCTAAGCAGCCCAGCACCCCAGTGTTCACTCTCTCGCCTCTCCCACTCCCTTGGAGACTGTTCCTCCCCATTGGGCCTTTGCTGAATGACGTGATCACACATCATTCAGGGCAATGTTCTCAGCAGGTCTGGAACAGATTCCCTGGGGCCCCTGAACATCTGTCTTCCATCATGTGACTGTCTTGGAACAAAGAGAGGCAATAATGCCCCCTGAATTTTGTAAATCACCTTTTTTTCAGAGCGGACAAAATTAAAAGACTGTGAGTACCCACTAATTTCCAGAATCCTGCATGGACCATGTGAGAAAATTGCCAGGATATTTCTGATGGAAGCCGACTTGGGCGAGGAGGTTCCGCATGATGTGAGTGGGGCGCGAGGCTTGGGAGGTCTGCTCCTGAGATATAGGGGCTTGACAGCATGGGGACTCTCAGGAGCTCCAAAGGTGACCTTGGCCACAGCCCTCTTGGACATTGTCTCCAGGGACCATATGGCTGTCCTGAAGGACCCCAAGCAAGGTGCAATGATGGCTCCAGCCCTCCCTGTACCTGCAAGCCCCTACCAGCTCCGACAGCTGGCTTAGAGGAAAAAGAAATTGGGTTCTAGGAAACTATTGCTTGTGCTTCGTTGCAGTGTGTCCTGTTGTCACTACATTAAAGACCCACAGAGGGTTTCTTTTTTTTTTTAAGATTTTATTTTTTATTATTTATTTTTAGAGAGAGGGGAAAGGAGCTAGAAAGAGAGGGAGAGAAACAGCAATGTGTGGTTGCCTCTCACATGGCCCTCACTGGGGATCTGGCCCGCAACCCAGGCATGTGCCCTGACTGGGAATCGAACCGGGACCCTTTGGTTCCCAACCCGCGCTCAATCCACTGAGCCACACCAGCCAGGGCATGGGTTTCTTAACTAAGGCTCAACCAGGGCTTGTGGAAGTAAACCAGGCATCTAAGTCTCATCACAGCCTGAGTCCTACTCAGGTATTAAGCACATTTCCAAACTCACCTGACAAGAAAAAGCCTGTAAGGTTTGGGCCGGAAGGAGAAGGCCTGGTGACGCTGTGTCCCATGGTCCAGTACATTTTCATTCCATTGTTAGAAGTGGTGCCCCCACCATTCCCCACCTTCACCCCAGAGAACACCAGTGTGCCTCTGATTGCTGTTTAATGCTTTCCCTGATATTTAACTTAATCTTTCCTCCCAGGGATAATTGTTGCCTTTGAGGAAAGAATGGGCCCATCGTCCTGTCCTGGGACACAAAGAGCAGTGTTGGGGATGATGGGGAGAGAGGCAGCCACTTCCACAGATATAAGATGTTGCTCAATCAGCCACTGTAGAAACCATGTGGAAAAGAAACATGTTTTTGGCTTCTAATTTAAAGCACAATAAAATGTTCTTGGATTTTCTAGGTTGCTCAGTACATTAAGTTTGAAATGCCGGTGCTGGACAGTTTTGTTGAAAAATTAAAAGAAGAGGAGCAAAGAGAAATAATCAAACTGACCATGAAGTAAGCAGCACTTACAGGACCAGTCATGGGTCCTGACGATCAGGGCAGGTCTGCAGGGTAGAGCTGCCAGGGCCAGGGCTGGGAGCACTCTCTCTCCTCCAGATGTGCCAGATGCCCTCACAAGGTACAAGGCCCTGCTAACCCAGGCTTCCAGTGTGGCCCTCTGGCCCCTGTTATTGATACCAAGCTGGGTGTCAGCATGCCAAAATCCAAAATGGCAGGATGCAGCCCAGACCACCCATCCAGTCTCACCACCTTACCACCACTGGAGGGACACAGGCTGCTGAAAGCTGGACAGGCGAGTCAGGCGGGAGCATGGGTGGGCACTGGACCAGGTTGTGAGTTCTGCTGGCAATACAGTTCTGGAGGAGCAATGAAGAGAGGAACTGCACAGTGTACATTCAGCCTTGTCTGAGCCTTTCGTGCCAGCAGGAATCTGAACCCAGCCACAAAGAAGTGGTTGTTGGAACTCCCTGCATCATGAGGTTTTCAGGTGCAAAACAGTTCAATGGAAAGGTGAGCAGATGTCACCTGCCGCCCCTGCGGAAGCTACATCAGGGCCCAGTTGTGTGAGGTTAGCCAGGTTACACATCCCAATAACTTGTCTCTCCCTCTGCATGGTGAAGCATGGAAAAGACACATGGGAGGTGCTCAGCCATGTATAGGATCAGAGTTCCTCTTAAGAAGGGAAGGAAGGAGGCTGCTCATTGCTAGGGCCCAAAGTTGAGGACTGGCTTGGATTCTGGCATCTGTCTGAATGAGCTGTGTAGTTGGGCCCCATGCAGAACATCAGAACAGACCCCAATAAGAGGGAACATTGCGCAATGCAGTCAACAGTGTCACTGTAGGATTTTGCAGTGTCGCTGGAAACCTGGTCAGTCTGTTCAGGGTACTGAGAGAAAATAGAGGCCCAAGGTGAGGAAGCTCGCAGCACAGCTTATTACAGAGCTCAGGCTCAAATCCAGGGCTTCTGGTCCTGGCTCTGTACCCTGTCCACTCCAGCATGCTCCTGTCCATACTGGACAATATTTGGAATAGAAATGGCAGCATTCCTCTTTGAAGCTTGGCAGTGTCTGAAGTCCTGTTCAACTGCCTTTGGCAGTCAGTGGTCCCACAGGGTGTGGGCCTGGCTCTTACCTCTCCTTGGCAGAAGACAGGTGGTGACACTAACCAGCCAGTCGGGAACCCCGTGTCTCCCAGCCCAAGCATCTATGGCTCCCTTGCTCTGCTTCCCACCCCACACCCCACCCCATACAGTGTCAGTGAGTCCACTTGGCCATGTCTCCCTCCAGGTTCCAAGCCCTGCGTCTGACGATGCTGCAGCGCCTGGAGCAGCTGGTGGAGGCCAAGTAGAATTTCAAGGCCACCAGCAGCCAGTGCATACTGAGTGCCAGTGACCAGGCCCTGATTGACGGCCACCACCTGAGGAATCCTGCACCCATGCTTCCACCTGCCTACCTGCCTAAGTGCCACAAGTCCCATATCCCTGGCTCTTGGCTCCACAGTGAATGCTCACAGGACCCAGACACAGGCATGAGCAGCAGGAACTGGCAGTAAACAGCCCTGACTCTGGCACCAGCCACATTATGTGGCTGGATGGCTTGACTAACTCTGTTCACGCCACACCTCTTCTGACTAGGAGAGCAGTAACCTACCCAAGTCCCTGGAGCATGGGCTCCATCGCTTTTCTCGGTTCCTGCCTCAGAGCTCCCTCAGGGCCATAGTCCCTGTCCTAATGGGCCAGATGAACCACTGTCTGTCTTCACTTCATGCTGCCGTACAGGACCTCTGCTGGGAAAAACAGGCTGCCTGCAGGTATGGAATGTGCCCTGCTCCCAGCCGTCATTTCACCGTGGCCTCCAAGCATCTGATGTCACCCATGAGCCTTACACAGCCCAGCACCTCGGAGGCGAAGGCCAGACCAGGAATAAAACCATGAGTATCGTGTCTCGTCTCTGCAGCACTAAAGATGAACTTCTTCAGCAAGACCTGAAGGAACTCACTGCAAAAAATCATGCCAATTTGACCATATGGGGGAGGTGGCCCACATGGTATTGAAAATGTGATACTCCATGTGGGCAAGAGTCCAGGGTCCAGTGGCTGCCAGGCAGCAGCTCAAGAAGGCAGTGATCAGTCCCCATGTCCACTGCTCCTCTCAGGCTGTGTCACTCTGCTCTCAGTACTTCCTATCAAAGGGGTGCAATGAGGAGAAATGTCAGTTTGAAGAGAAAGGGCTTTGAATTCCCTGGGGCCAGATACTGAACAATTTGGATTTGTCAGCTGATGGAGAATTTCTAAAACAAATAAGAAGTCCTTTGCAAAATTATGCAACAGATTACATCAGTCATGTATTTGTCAGCAAGCTGAAGACTGAATTCTTTTTCCACTGTGGCCTGTGGATAGCAGACTTAAAGGGGAAGAACCACAATGGCTTCCGATATGGATGGGATTCCATCTCTGTTTCCAGCAGTGGCTCCTCACTGGCACCCATTAAGAGCAGAGGTTGGGGGCTGCCATGCTGTGTAGACCCACTGTTCAGGGTGAGCTCTAGGTAGGATATGTCCTGCCATCTTCATTGTCACAGAGGCATGCTGAGAGGTACAGGGTGGCCCTGCCACAGTTTCTGTTGTCTGCCCCCCTATGACAGCACAGTTTCCTAGGTGCTCAATAAAGGTGTGCTCTACTGAATGGAAGGAGTCAGGACCAAGCTTTCTTCTCACTTATGTATGTCCACCCTAAGGCCCTGCTATAATTTCTGAGACTCTTACCCTGCACAGTGTGTAGCTGAATTTGGCAGATGAGCCAGAGTGGAGCCCCAGGTCTGCTCTTAACACTGACCTAACTCCTTCATTTCCGTGTGTATTCTGGGGATTGGTATGGGACCTGAGGACAGAGGCAACCACCGGGCATGGAGGAGGAATCATTGCTGGGAGTCTGTGGGTAGCCTGGACAGTAAACAATGGAGTCAGCTGACCCTGTAATTAAGGCTATGTGCAGAATTCCAGCCCAAGAGACACCTGCCAGTATAAACAGACCAGGGAATGGCACATGGGATGCTATGGAATCAGGAACCCATCTGTGAGCACTCATCATTTTTTGTTTGTTTCGTTTTGAGTGGTAGTGAGGGTGGAGGGGTTTTTTGCAATTTTTTCAATATTATTTAATCATTGTCTAGATAAGTGTCACTTTAAAACAGACGCTATCAAAACTAACTTTATTTTTTAATCATTTTTTATTGTTCAAATACAGTTGTCTCCATTTTCCCACCACTACTTTCCCACGCCCCACCACCCCCACCTCCCACCCTCCATCCTCCCCCTGATTGGCTTTGTCCATGGGTCCTTTATACATGTTCCTTGACGACTCTTTCCCTTCTTTGCCCCATTATCTCCTTCTCCTCTCCCCTCTAGTTACTATCAGTTTGTTCATTATTTTAATGTCTCTGGTTACATTTTGCTTACTTGTTTGTTTTATTGATTAGGTTCCACTTACAAGTGAGATCATATGGTAATTATCTTTCACCACTTGGCTTACTTCACTTAGCATAATGCTCTACAGTTCCATCCATGCTGTCACAAAGGGAAGGAGCTCCTTTCTGCTGTGTAGTATTCCATTGTGTAAATGTACCACAGTGTTTTGATCCACTCATTTACTGATGGGCACCTAGGTTGCTTCCAGCACTTGGCTATTGTAAATTGTGCTGCTATGAACATTGGGGTGCATAGGTTCTTTTCAATTGGTGTTTCAGGGTTCTTAGAGTATAATCCCAGCAGTGGAATTGCTGGGTCAAATGGCAGTTCCATTTTTAGTTTTTGAGTAAATTCCATTCTGTTTTCTATACTGCACCAGTCTGCATTCCCACCAACAATGTTCTAGGGTTCCCTTTTCTCCACAGCCTCACCAGCACTTATTATTTGTTGATTTGTTTATGATGGTCATTCTGATTGGTATGAAGCGGTATCTCATTGTGGTTTTAATTTGCATCTCTCTGATGACTAGTGATGCTGAGCATCCTTTGATATGTCTCTGGGTGCTCTGTATGTCCTCCTTGGAGAAATGTCTGTATGTCATTGGTATTTTGATAGGGATTGTGTTGAAACTATAAATTGTGTTGAGTAGTATGGATATTTTGGTGATGTTAATTCTACTGATCCATGAACATGGTATGTGCTTCCATTTGTTTGTGACTTCCTTAATTTCTTTCTTCAGTGTTGTGTCATTTTCTGAGTACAGGTCTTTGACCTCCTTGGTTAGGTTTATTCCTAGGTACTTTTTCTTATTGCTCTTGCAGATGGGATTTTTTTCCTGATTTCCATGTCTGATATTTCATTGTTGGTATAGAAAAATGCCTTTGATTTCTGAATATTGATTTTGTATCCTGCTGTTTTGCCAAATTCACTTATTAGGTCAAGTAGTTTTTTGGTGGAGTCTATAGGATTTTCTATGTACACTATCATGTCATCTGCAAACAATGACAGTTTTACTTCCTCCTTTACAATTTGGATGCCTCAAAACTAACTTCTGAATATCATAGCTAAAAAAACTCACTAGCACAAGAAAAGGGAAGATGCATAGGAAAGGGGAAATGTCCACTTCTACCATCATATAGGGGCCTACCCATCCTTTTTATCAATACTGTATTTGCTCTCAGAGGGAATTTGAAAATCTGCTTAATTCAGCTCACTGTGATATAGTTTCAGATTTTTCTCCACAAAGTTCTATGGGAACTCCAGGTTCCTCTCTCCACAGACCATACAGTATTTCTCAGATGCTCCTTTACTAACTAGTATCTCAGGTAATAAATGTACCCAAAGATAAAGTAAAGATTCCTTTGAGACCGTGTTCTCTCCTAAAACAGGACTATCTTCCCAGGCCATGGCTCAGAAACCAGAAAAAAAAAAAATTAGCACACGATGAAATCAACATGATTGCAAAAGAAAAATTGGACTCAGGAAGAATGGTGGTTTGGCCAGAACAAGTGGAAGATAGAAAAACACCTTTTTTTTCCCATGGTGACAACCACATGCTACCTTGCCTGGAATATTTACCAGAAAATGGATTAAAGACCTACCACTGTCAAAACTGCCCTTCACCCAGGAACATCTGGCCCCTTAGTCTCAGGAAATAAGGCACAAGGCTTATCTAGTCTTACCAGGTAATTTGTGGAGGACCTGGCAAGCCACAGTGTGGGCAGGAACAGAGGTGTGCCCCATGTGGGCAGGAACAGAGGTGCCCCGCAGTTGCAGAGTAGGAGCAGGATATCCTTGGCAGGTGTCCTGGTGGAGGGCAGCCACCCCTCACTCGCACCCCCACCATGTTCAGGCAGGGGGCACAGTCAGAGCCAACCTGTTCCGAGTATACAAACAGCTAAAAGCACACACTGATTTAGACTCCACGAGTCACAATTGTCTGGGAGCAAGGCAGCTGTTGACCTGTTCCTGGACCAACAGCTTGCAGGGTGGGGCTCTGCTCCCTCCTGGCTAGACTTCTGAGATGTTTTCTGCAAACCCAGACAGTTCAAGAGTTTCCTTTTCCAGACAACTCAAAGGAAACAGAAAGCAAAGCCTCACGCTTGGTGGACAGAACCATTGTTCAGGGAAATGGTTCCACTCTTTCATGGGAAATGAGCCACTCTTGTTACTGCACTTGGGCCACACATGTGACCAGCATCCCTTGCATTGCTTCCAAATGCAGACTGAAGGCAGCAGAGCACCCAGTTGAACCAGTGCTTTTCTGTGTGTGTGTGTGTCCATGCAAAGGAGCAGGGATGCAGAGGATGAAACCATAGTAAAAGGAAGCTTTCTTACCGGGATTTTTCTCAGCCCAGAAGCCTCTTTGTTGAATGAGTCATAAAATACCACAGGGCTCAGAGACACACTGCTGGGTACTGTTTCCAGAGAAGCCCCAGTCATCAAGGCGCCTGGTCTCGGCCCAGTTTCCCTAGACGGATGTGCTGTTAGGAGTAGGTGGTAGCATAGCCTGCCTTTGCTGCCCTGACCATCCATCCCTTCCACTCTCTCCCCCATTGTCCTTGTGTTTTGTAAATATGTTTGCCTATTTTTAATAATTTGTTTAAAAGTAACCTGGAACCCCATTTATGAGATACCATTATGTAGAAGGTAAAAGCAAAGCCTGGCTATGCCATATGAGTGAGTGACCTTAGGCAAATTACTTGCTTCCATTTTCTCATCTGTAAAATGAGGATAATAACTTCCTATATCTTAATAGTTGTGGGAGTTGTACCAGTCAGCTTTGCTGCAGGAATAAATAACACAAAAAATCTCAGTGACTACAACCAGAGCACAGGTGGCAAACACAAGGCCCGCGGGCCGAATCCGGCCCTCCACCTTCTTTTATCTGGCCGGCACCTTGTTTCTACCCAGCAGCAACACCAAGCTCCTTGCCCCCAGTTAAGGAGTAGTTACATTTATACAGTCCTAAAATTACATTCAGCCATTGAAGGCAACCGCAAGGCTGATGTGGTCCCCGGTGAAAATGAGATTGGAACCCTTGAACTAGAGCATTTATTTCTATGTTACAGTTCACTATAGGTGACTACAGGTAGGCATATGTATCTCCACTTCATGTGTCTTCTCTCTTGGGCCCTAGACTGAAGTAGCAGCCCCTACTTGGAACAAAGTATTCTCAAGGCAGAGGGAAAGAACAGAGTGATGGCAGAAACAGTGATTCAAATCACTATCTATGGGACATGATATCGTGTCTACTCATATGCAATTGGCCAATCAATGCTATTCACACATAAAGTCAACATTAGTGGAATGAGTTGTCATTCACTAGGAGGCACTGAAAGTCACACAGCAATAAGCAGAGA